>CAUYQV010004593.1:0-24267 GCA_963574575.1 Galagoides demidoff
TAGGGTTTGTGCTCCTGTGAGAATCTAATGCTGCAGCTTGTCTGACAGGAGTGGTGAAGCCAGGATGGGGAGTAGCTGTAAATACAGATGAAACTTGGCTGGCTGGCCAGCCGCATACTTCCTGCTATGTGGCCCAGTTCCCAACAGGCTGTAGACCCCTACCTGTCTACAGCTAGGGGCCGTGGACCCCTACCTGTACCTGTCTGTAGTTCGGGGAGTGGGGACCTCAGCTCTTAGTCATTTGATATAAGTTTGTAAACTATGCTCTGCCTTCTTAAGAGCCTGTGTTAAAGGTGGGTAGATAGATGTGCCAGGCAGTGCGCAGTCTCCGAAGTGATTCCTGGTCATTGCCCATTTATGCTCATTCTCACTGGTTAGTTCTGTGGGTGTGTTTCAGGCTCTGTACTAAGTGCCAGGTGCCAGATGTTGGGTTCAAAATGACATAGTCCCTGCTCTCCTAGAGTTTATGTTGTAGTGCAGAATCTCTCAATTGAAGGTGATGATGGTGTTGTTCAATATGGTAACCGTGGGCTCTTGAAGTAGTGCAGCTAAAGAAGTGAATTCCTATTTCCTTTAATTTCAATTAATTTAAACAGCTATCTGTGGCTAATGGTTATCTTATTGGGCAGTGCAGGACAATGAAAAGAAAGATGTTACTTAAATAATCACACTAAAACGTAAAATTTCAAGTCTGACAAGTGATAAGAAGGAGGTATATGTGTATAAAGGGATTTGAGCACCTACAGAGGTTTATTTGACTAACAAAGGCAGGTGATTAAAAGATTACATTTGGGGGATAAAGAGGGGAGAAATTTAAAGGATAAATAGGGTATAAAAATGGATAGGATCCAGCAGTTTTCCAAATGGAATGAAGATAGACAGGTGGTCTCAAAGGTGATGTCTTTTAAGAATATAAAAATGTATGTTTATTTTTAATTAGAGAGAGGGGAAATAGTGGGGGAAAGAGATAAGAGAGCAGGGAGTGAGGGTGGAGAATATGGCGGTGGGGTAGAGAAAAGGAATGAGAGAGAAAGGCGTGGCATCCCCAGGAAAGAAAGGAAGAGCGCCAGCCTCAGAGGTGACTTCGTGATTTCTTGTAAGTTGGAAATGAGGCCCCCATTCACTAAGAAAAAAACACTAAAATAACAACAGGTTTGCAGGTGAAGCAAATGAGTTTGGTTTTGTAATGTGGGGCTGGAATATACAGACGTGAAATGAAAGAGAAGGTTGGGCTGGACGTAAACACTTGTTGAAGCTCTGTGCACGGATATGCTGCTCACTTGAGCAGTAATGGAGTTGGGTAGAGGGCTCAGGAAAGAGGTGAGGAGCTCTGCTGCTTAATGGAGAGTGAGCAGTCAAAGGACGGGCAAGAGCTACAGATTCAGGAGAGTTGAGGGTCGGTGAACTTGAGGTTCCCCATGAAATCAAGTAATGGTCTTAGTGGATACAGGTGAATGATTGGGCTGGGAGGACAGAAGGTGGTGGCTTCCTGAAGATGTTTAAATAAGTGAATTTTGGGATGAAGCATATTAACCAGATATGCAGGATCTGATTATAGGAATGGGTGACTACAATGAAATAGAATAGGGGGTCATGGGGACCAGGGGGCTGTAAAACCATACAGATTAGTTACATTGAAAACATTTCAATCTCATTTTGACTAAAAAGCATTAGAAAACTCTTATCTCCTATTGTGATTGTGAGTGGTTACTATGAATTTCCTCATGGGCGTCTGGTTAGCAGTACATCATCTGAAACTCACTTGTGGTGGGGCCTGATGATGCTAATGATCATATAATATTTATTAGGAAAGTTTTCATCATTCAAAATGTGAAGATTTGCTGTAGGAGATCATTGAAAATGATTAAAGATGATTGACCTCATTATTTAAAAATTTTATATGACCTCCTCAACGTTAGTGGGTACCACTAATGAAATGCCTTGAACTTTGCATTTGCAGCTTTGAAAGTATTACTGCAGGTTAAATCACCTGTCCATGCTTTGCAGTCTATAAAGGGGTGAGTACGTCGTAAATATTTAGATAGGTGAGTACATGATCACCCAGCTTTCATTACCATTGCCTTTCTAGCTACCCTGACATTTTTTTTCTTCCTTTTTATAATTAACTAAAACCGCAACCTGGAAAGAACATGAGTTATTTGAAAAATAACTGAGAAAGCCATTGAAGTTTTAATACTAGTGGGAAAATAGATGTTATCAAAAGCATTTTGAATTGCTCTGTGAACCAAATCTTACTCCTCCTTCCGTGCTTATATAACAGCACACAGAAGTGAACCTTTCTAGTTTGGGCCAAATTGTAAAATATTTTAAAATTATTTTTAACATAATTGGAATCTAATTGTCTAATTTGACAAATGTTACATTATCTCTTTCCTTTCTTTAAAAAACATTTTTGAAATCAAAACACATTTAATCAACATAATACAGATTACTGGTATAAAGTAACATAAGTGAAAATATTAATTTTTAGGTATGATGTATTTGATTATTTCTAACCTTTGTAGTTGCTACTTGTTTGCTTATAAGCACTATTGCATTTGGTCATCTCATCAGTAATTCCACAAATAAGTACAAAAGGGTTTTTTCAATTAAATTCTTTAGGAATGAAAGTCCTTATTCTCTAATTGTGCTCAGACTTAAGTCTTGACAGAATACTATTGAAATTGCACAAGTGTGTATAGGTCATAAGAGCATTAATAAGATATTTTCTTTATTCTCATGGGTAGCCTTGTTTTAAATGGCAGATGTAGCAGAGGGTAGTTTAGTGTTACTCAAAGAAATACACCTTCTGCCTTTAATGGATTTAAACTTTTTCCATGCATTCACTCTGTTGAGTTCTCAGCTATTAAAAATATAAGTTTTCCAGTTAAAATTATTTTAGCCTCTTTGGGATTAATCCAATTTTGGTTAGCTAATTCTGTTTGGTGTAAATAATTAATTTTTTATGTTCTATTAACCTTCCTATATCCCTCTGTAAAATGTCATCTGAACCTGTCCCAGGGAACTTGATTCTGTTGCAGTGGTTCTATTCAACCTTTTCTCCAACACCGTGAGTTCCTTGGCTCTTGAGAGCGTGGTTTGGTATAAGTTTAAACAGGAGTGACTGGTTCTTTTCAGTCGTCTCACAGGTTTCTAACACTGAAGGCCATGATCCCAGTTGTTTACCTTGCATTTTGAAGACCTCAAATAATGCATCTTAGCTCTCTGCTGTTCCACCTACTCTCTCAGTGTGGCTGCAGCTCTCAGCTAAACCCACAGATGTTCTCAATCCCTTATAAGCCGTGTCCAAAGTCATGGATACCCAGAAGTGCCCTGCCTTAGGTCTGTCTAACATAACCACCCTCTCCCAAGCTGCATTATGTACATTCCCTCGTCATGGTGAGACTTTGAACTGATAGTTTACCATTTCCTAGGGAAATTGTTTTCAAACTTTTATAACTAGGAATAAGGAGTAACATTTTAAAATATAATCCAGGCTGGGTAGAATGGCTCATGCTTAGCACTCTGGGAGACCAAGACAGGAGGATCACTTGAGCTCAGGAATTCAAGACCAGCCTGAGAAAGAGTGAGATCCCATCTCTATTAAAAATAGAAAAATTAGCAGATCATCATGAATATGCCCGTAGCCCCAACTACTCGGGTGAGGCAGGAGGATTGCTTGAGCCCAAATGTTTGAGGTTGCAGTGAGCTATGGTGACACCACTGCACTCTACCTAAGGCAACAGAACAAGACTATCTAGAAGAAAAAAAGTGTGTGTGTGTATAAAATCCAGCCCAGGTGCCTTTGTATATACACCTAACAGAAACAAATACTTATCCTTGCTACTTGAAATACAACTTGATATTTTCTATATAATTCTAATAAATAAAATATGGATGTTTTGACAGAGACAGCTCATTATTCCCCCAGCCCCCAAAGGTCCAGGCCAGATAGTAGGGTTTTGTACGGTCACTTAAATTTTCGTCTTGCTCTTCATCTGTCTTTCCTTCTTGGGCTCTCCCATGGCTAAAAAGGCTTCCTTCATATCAAGGCTTTCCTTTTTATCATAGGCTAAGCCCTTTCTCTATTATGGGTGAACTCTATGATCCAGATATCCAGAACTTGATGTTAGAATAAGGAATTACCAGAAAAAAAAAAAAGAAAGTTATTGTAACATTTCTAAAAATGTTATTACCCCCAGACAATGGATTAGGAGATTCTCTGAGTCATGTTTTTCTACTCTAGAAAAGTCTGGTGAAAGTGGGGACAGTGCTGGTATTTTTCTATCATATTCTTTGTTCTGTTCTTGGAAAGTAATACTTTTTCAGTTTATGAATATTAATAATTTCTCTTTTAAACTCTATATTGGATTATGGTGCCCCTAGTGGGAAAAGTATGTTCTTGCAAGTTTTCATTGGATTCATAATTTCCAGGTGATTCTTCAAACACAGGTTTACAAGAGGTTTAAAAACAGATATTCCAAGTGTTGAAAGAAAAAGAGAAAAAGGGATATTAATTTCTCAATTAGTAGTATGGCATTCTTCTAAATGTAAACCACAAACAAAACAACCTTGTCAGCACACAGGGAAACCCCTCTTTATGAAGAGCAGTTACTTCAACTTCTTTTATAAAAATAAAATACTGCCCAGAGTTTTTAAGGTTTTTATTGCTTTCTGATTATTTTCATTGAAATGCTTGTTGTCTCTTGTTAACTAACTGTATTAATTATACAGCTAGTGCCCAGTTTCTCAACCTTTTCCAGAAGAAGCCCCTGGTTTCCATTAAAGAGTTTTATGGGGGCTCCCCACACGTCACATTTCACACAGCCAGCTACATTGGCTTTTTATAAAGGTCTTTGAATGCAATGCCAAGGCCTCCCACTAATTGTTTTATGGGCTCAGTGTGGGATCTGCATCCCTGACTGGGGAAGCCCCATGTTAAAGGACTGTGGGAGTGAGGAGTTGTCAAACACACCCCGAGCAGCACTACAAACAATCCTGGTTTGCTGTAACGTTGTTGCCAAGGAGCATAAGCAGAACCACAAAACATGCCAAATGCTGACTGATTTTAAACAGTGACCCCTATTCCAGAGAATACTCACTTCATTACATTTTTGGGAGAAAATCAAATCACAAATAGCTCCATAATTAATTTGAGTGCTCACTTCAAGGTTCTGGCACTGGTAAATTGTTGTTTTCCAAGTGGATATGTGTGTGTGTGTGTGTGTGTGTATATATATGTGTGTGTGTGTGTGCGTGTGTGTTCTTTAAAGGTGACATAACTCATTGTGGTTATCTATGAATATTTAGTCCTGGAATGATGTGTTTGCAGTTGTGTGCTTAATTATCTTTTTTCCTTCTGAGGTTTTAGGAAGTGTGTTTTTACTCCTATTGATATCTACCCTTTAAAAAAGTAACTTTTCTAAACTTTATGAAAGAATTGTAGTGGTAGAATTAAAACTCCCACCCCTTTACTGGGCCTTGGCATTGATTTTCTTAGCCTCAAGGAATCTACTTGGCATTTTGAACCTGTCTTTCCTCTTGAGACTGAAACAGGAAATTTTTGAGTATAGTATGACCTCAGAGAGTGCTGTTAGCTTGGTTAATGTTGAAATGTGAACAGAATTATTAGAACCATACTTCAATAGGCCTAGAATAGTAATACTATATTCTATTGGAAGTTACGTGTACAACCTGTCTCCTGGTAGGATTGTAGCATTAAAGCTATGTGATATACTGATAGGTTTATGAATTTTGAAATATCTTTCTGGAAGTTGATGAAGTAGAAGATGGAATTTTTTTTTTTTTTTTAGTAACGTAAATGTAATCATCTTTTAAAAAAGATCCTGATATTTCAAATAAATAATTTCAGATTAGCAGTTCTTTATGAAAAAATATTTGTAATTTTCATTTTGTTAGGATGTTACTTCTGTCCATCTGTAACATGTGGGTATTTCTTGTGGGTTGTGTGTGTATTATGCCTATATACCACTCTCTTGTAAATACAATAGCAATACGTACTATTTAAAGCAAACTGCAATAAAACATTATATGTATAATGTGCAAAATTATTGTGATTTCACAGACTACAGAAAGTAATTTCAGTACTAGTAATATTATCAATAGAACTATTATTTTTGGTCTTCAAAATTGGTTATGAGATAGCAAAATCTGAAGCAGAAAGGAACCTTGATGGTAATTTGTCACTGCAACTTCAAGAAATTTTCATCTCAACTGTAATGTATATTACAATTACCTATCATATATCAAATAATTTTATCTGGCATGTTATTACTTACTGCGTGGGAAATTACTCCATAAAGCCAGATTTTACCTCTGGAAGACCCCTTGACATGTCTTTATTTTGCATAAAAATCAACTTAACCAGTATGATCTGTAAAACCAACCTTCACACTACTATTAAAGATAAAGAGATTAAGCTACCTGTACAAGATTTATAAGTTTAAATCGATCACTTGTTATTCAAACCCTCCATCTTTGAACCATTGTCAACATTTCTTCTCTAGGTTATACTAAAATTTCCCTTTGAGTTCAGGAGGGCCAAGGAGATGGTGTGCTTACCACTGCCCTGTGCCGCCGTTAGTTCTGTGTCCTGGCACATCAAAAGCTCTATGTCATCAAACCATTTCTACTGTGGCTCTTTAAGATTCTATAGTCATGCATTGTATCATTGTATATAATTAATTCATTTTTATGTAGATTTTTTATTAGATATTTTGCTTCGTAATTGTTCTCTTGAATGTCCTGTGCGTTTTTAACACTGAAAGTTTTCAAATGAAAACAAAACTGTGCAGCTTCGGGGGTAGAATGTACAAGGGTATTCTGAGTTAATTCAGTGAATATTCCCAACTAATATATAGTTGATATTTGCATAGTTATGTATACACTTCATACATTTTATTTCTTTTAATCCTTTAGAGGTAGCAGAATACTATTCCTATTTTCAGATGAGCAAACTGAGTTTTAAGTACATGGACCTATCCCATAGTCAGATAGCAAGTAAGCAGAGTTGGGCTGTGCATACAACAGGCGTCCATATTCTGAAATTTTATGTTTAGGAAAGGGGGTATAGAGAGTGAAGGGCTACTGAGATACTCTCATTCACTTATTGATTGCTGCCTGGTTTCCAGGGACTACTCTAGGTGTAGTAACACCAGAGGTATGATAATTGCTGATGAATTCCAGCGTCCTGGGTTCAAGGCCTGACACTGTTACTCAGTAAATGATTGAACCTTCTTGGACTCAAGTGTCTCAGATGAAATAATACTGAGGTTGGAGTAACTAGTTTTTCTACCCACAAAGCTTTCTATTCAAAGGAATTTCTTTCCAGAAGCTATTTTTGTGGAATAGATAAAATCAGATGTGTTCTTGTTGGAGATTAAATAGGAGGAGGAAGGAGTGGGCCGAAAACCCTCTCTGCCCTGTCTGCCCTTACTTCTAGGGGCAGTTTGAGATGCACCAGATTAGATGATCCTTCAGCTCAGAGATAATTTGGGATCTAGATCTCTTTGACTATGCTCTACCGAAAGGTTTGGCTCATACTTGGATGAGGCTTTACGGTGTGGAGCTAAGTAGCATGATGAATAAACCACTCTCGGGGCTATATTCGGCACTGGGTTGCTTCCAGTGTTTATGGGATTCAGTTTAAGGTTGTTATATCTTGACCAGCCTATGCTGTTTGGGGTGACCATAAGGTACGCTTGGGTTTTTGGAAGAAATCTCTGGCCCTTCTGAGAATAATTTTCCCCCTGCCCTTCAGCATTTAAAACATTTACTTGAAAAAAATAATAAAAAATAAAAACATTTACTTGACAGCGTCTGTGTTACTCCCGTTTGGCAACTGCAGTTATTTTTCTTTACCTTGTGTAGGAAAAGCAACATGCAGTTGGAACTCTGGAATTACCAGAAACACTATTTTCTTGTATAAGTGATTTTTTTGCCCTTATATTTTTAGGCCAAACTCACGCTACTCTTAGATTGGAGAAAAATAGTATTATTTACATCTTTTTTTGTATTAAATTTTTCTTTCTTGACATTACAAAATTTGGAAGAGATTGAGAAGGTATAAAAACCTATTGGGAGATCTTAACTAGGAATAAGGACTTGGGGGCATTTTGCTTCTTTTGACAGTAAATACATTCTTGTTTGTTCCGATCATCACTTTGAAAATAAGGACTCTGAAAAAGGGCAGGGACAGAGGCCTCAGATAAAGCATCAAAATGTGTTCCAGAGTTGCTTAGTGGAGTGGACTCTGATGCCTCTCCAACATTCGCTTGCAAATAGCCCATGGTTTTCTCCTGAGTATCCATGAATTTTCTGGGAAGCTGGCTTCACCTCCTGCTTGTAACTTAGATCAAGACCATCAGTGTATTTCATGATGTATGCAAGGGGTGGGTATATGACTCAGCTGATTTACAAAGTGAATCACAGAAGTTTGGTGGTGCATTTTGCAAAACCAGTGCTCTTTCTTGCTTGCTGAATGTGAACAAGGGGACTATTTAGCCTCAGGAATTACTGGCCACTGCTGTGTTGTAGTTATGAGGTAGAATGGTATCATGGAAAAAGGAAAAGGATTGCGGTCCTTGGTTATTTCATTGAACCATTGAATCAAGCCTTACCTGAAGTTCATGCTCTTTAACTTCTGAGTTATGTGAGCCAATAAATCTTCTTTGTGTTGAGGTAAGAGTGAATAATTCATGGCTGCTGAATGAATATTGTGTGCTACATCAAAGCCGTTGGTATTTTTACCTGAACCTTACTAATTTAGTTGACTTTCCTGGAAGTAAAAGCTCCTGCATATTTAGACCTTAGTGTCTTCAACTATTAAAAGTTCGTACTGTGCTACACAAAATTATCTGTTCATGCTTTTCCTCTCTGCTTATAAAAACTGGTGCTATATTAGATGCCTGTGGCTCAAAGGGGTAAGGCATTGGCCCATGTGCTGGAGGTGGCGGGTTCAAGCCCGGCCCCAGCCAAAAACTGCCAAAAAAAAAAAAAAGATTAGAAGTTTGTCCATCTCCCTCTTCCTGTTTAGAAGGACTTATGATGCTGCCACCCAGGCTCAACCATGATTTTAGAAATGTGGATTTCTCCCTCATCAGCATCAGATATGTCATATCATGTTAGTTACCTCTATGACCACCTCTCTCCTTTTTTTCACCCCAGAAATATGATTTGTTTTTAAAGATGTGTATTTGAGAGAGGTAGATGTAGGAATGATGAAAAGTGGTAATTTTCTCAAAAATTTATAATTCTGAAAAAATATACACAATTGTAGGGAAACTAAGAATTAGTGATGCCAAGGATAAGTAGCCTGTCTTGATGTAAATTACTGTACTTTACTATTGTTTTTCATGATCACATACTGGTTTTCTAACCTTAGCCAGCCACATCCTAAATGTTGTCAGTAATCATTAGTTATTGGCAAATAGTTTCATATATCTGCCCAAGTCCTTGACCAAGCATTAGAAGAATAGCTCAGAGCAGGTGCCTTAAAAATCTAAGCCCTTAACAAATTTACTTATAAAGAAAAGTACAGAAGTGCTTTGATACTGGGCTTGGTACTGGGGAGATTTTTATGGGAATTGGAAGATTTATTAGGACTTTGACCATCTCTTCAAAAAGATAAGGCAAAGAACCAAGTAGATTTTTAAAACTGAATGAATGGGAATGGTGTGGGGTGTTGGTGGAAAATAACTTTTATTAGTTCGTGCCAGATGGTGATAGGCAGCGCTCAGAGCTTTGGAAGAATGCAGTGAATGGTAATTTGCAGCAATCCAATTCCATGCAGCAAAGACGACCTGCAAGGCACAGATTTCTTTACCTTTCTCCTTCCCTCCCTCCTTCCTTCCCTTCTTTTCCTTTTATGGAAATGACAGCTTTGATATATGTGACTCAACGATGAATGACCGGGAAATATTATTTATGAAAAATAAGCATGCTCCTCCAGTTTGCACTGCAGGAGATTTAGTGCTTTTTCTTCTGGATAGATGTTGTACAGGGTTTGTGAATTTTGTCTCACACTCTTCTTGGTCTTATCTACAAATAAGTGTTACGTGATCATATTTAGGCCTAATGTAGCTCTAATTTTTCTGTTATGCTCAATAGCCAGACTTTTGCAAAGTGTTTTCCATCATTCCAAAGTATTATTTAAATTAAAGATGTTTAAATTTTACAATTTTTACTTGAGGCCAACCACAATATTAGCCTGGAGGAGTTTGCCCTGGAGCTCAGATGCATCTGCCGTTTTGACTAGATGCTCCGGGGACCTGTCTTATTTTGTTTCTTTCAGGAACACCTTGTTAAATTGAGTGATCTTGTCCAAAGTCAGCAATGCATGCTGAGTTTCATGAGTTATTTGGCTATACATTAGGTTGCATTTTTTTAAAGCTGTCGCTATTTTCATTGAATCTTACAGTGTTATAATGATTTATAAGGGTGTGCTTGTGTGCGTGTAAATGGCTACCTTTGCTTTTCTGAGGCTTAAAAAAATAGTTTGAAATAGTATCTTTAATTGGTGTTCATAGGTGAAAATCTAGTAGATAACATTTAGAAAACAGATGACCTCGAATTAACTTGTGTGTTGGCCTTCAGAAAAACATGTGTAATTTAAACCATCTTGGTTTTTTTGAAACTTAATAGGAGGATTCCCTCCCCTCTTGGCAGAATTATAGGAGTTACCTTTAAAGAGATATTTCCTTTCTCAAAATTGATCTGATACTTTTATTTTTTTGAAAGTTGTTTGCGTATTAATTCATTTACCTAAATTCTTAAGTTTCACTGACAACAATTGGTGAACTCAGATGATCTGGATACTACCAAGTGCAAGTCAGAGGCCTGGTGCACAAGAGAGGAATAATAAAAACATGGGCAGACCAGTGTGTTCATTCCTTGCAGGTCACTGATGAATTGATTTGGCTCCAATCCCTGCGCCAACACATTAATATTTTCAATTAAACTTAGCAAATACTGACAGTGTTACTATGATCATTAGGCTCCTCTAGATGAGAAATAGTTGTGGCACATTTCCTCTCCTCCTGGTGCCAATGGATTACTAAGGCAAAAGCAAAAATAAACAATATTCAAGACATAACATAGGAACTATCCAAGACACAAGCATCTGTCAGGGCTCGTAAAAGGGCAGGGTCAGAGATGGGTGGGGAAAAATAAGATCATCATGGAGGAATTGATGTTTGAGCTTATGAAGGAACTGATGCTTAAGGTTATTATTGAAGCATCAAGTAGATTTTTTTGTGAGAGAAGATAGGGGAAAGAGGCGTTTGGTTGGCAAAAATAGCTTTAGTAAAATTAGGAGTGTCAGAAACTGAGAAATGACTGAGAATTGTAGTTCCTAAACTGCAAGCCTGAAATAGTTGTGCATGAAGAAAACTGCCATGCAGTGGGTCTTGAATGCCACACCATGAGTATTACTTGATTTGCCAGGGAGGGGAGAATCACTCAAGGCTGAAATGGGGCTTTGTTGGGCCTCTACGTAGGGAGAACTGGAATGCATTAAGAGGGTGCACAGATAGAGATACAGTAAAGGGCCTAATGGAAAGAAAGAGACCAATGCTGGCACACCAAGTATGTGAAATCCATTATTTTTGGCAGTTAATTGGCCATGGACATGATAACTGCAGAGTTTTGAGGCTGAAGATCTCTAGAATATTGCTTATTTTTTGTTAATAGAAATTGGGAAGTCTATTGTTGATAGAGAAAATGTAGGAATTTGATAAAATAGACTTTAAATGTACCCCCCCATTGCTGTAGTAGGCAAAAGTCTCATCTGATGTTTAAATGTATGTGTGTGTGTTTTAAGTATTAGTACCTGCAAATCTTTTTAATGAATATGTAAAGTTCTTTTATACATTTCATAGAGATGGGGTGGTATGTAGAAATCTGTATTATTGTGCATGAAGGCAAACCAGTTACAGTTTAATCTTGATAAACTAAAAATAGTTTAAAGAGTTGAGATCTCATTCTAATTTCTGACTGATTCTTTTGAGATAACGTTGGCTGGTCCACCTCCTGGGTTGTCACTGCAAATGAAATGAAAGTTCTGAGTGTTTTTTTCTAGACGTCCTATGATAAGATAAGACAAATATATTGTTTGGCTAAATGCTAATGTAAGTGGACGGATGACGAGCACTGCTGGCTTTTTGCCTGAGAGGTTTAAACATGTTTAGGAGGACATGTAAAATCGGCTCCTTTTTCTCTCTGGCCTTGGTTTTTATCAGGTATTTTGCCTCTTGTTATATTTTTAACCACTCTTGTGTACCAGTGTTCTCTACACGTGATTAATACCCAATTCTTTAGCTCTTATAAGCTCCTAGCTATACCTCATTGAAATGCTTAATGGGTGATATAAAGAGAGGTGAACTCATAATAAATATATCCTATTTCTGCAATTAGTATTTAATAATAAAATCAAATGAACAATGAATTGGGATAACCTTAATAAGTCATTTATGTCATATAGTGTCTGTGGTGTAATCTATTTTGATGTTATATTTGTATTTTCTCAGTCTTATTTGTAAGACATATTTTCCAAATGTTTTAGATAGGGAAAAAACCGATTATATGGGTGGTGCCTGTGGCTCAAAGGAGTAGGATGCCAGCCCCATAAACCAGAGGTGGAGGGTTCAAACCCAGGCCCGGCCAAAAACTGAAAAAAAAAAAATTGATTATACTATTCCCATAAGATTCATTTAAAGATTTTATAAAAATTGATTATACTATTCTCATAAGATTCATTAGGAAGGTTGGTTCTCAACCTTCCTAATGCTGCGACCCTTTAGTATAGTTCCTCATGTTGTGGTGACCCCCCAACCATAAAATTATTTTCGTTGCTATTTCATAACCATAATTTTGCTACTGTTATGAATCGTAATGTAAATACCTGATATGCAGGATGTATTTAGGCGACCCCTGTGAAAGGGTTGTTCTAGACCCACAGGTTGAGAACCACTAATTTAAAAGAATGAATAAAATGATTTGTGACCCTGTAGTTAGTTTTCATAACATTTACACTTAAAACCAAACAAAGCCAATGCTTCCTAACAATTCCAGCTTCCTTAGATTGTGGGACATGAAACTTGGCTAAAATAACGGTTGAAGAGATTCCTAAATGCTTTAATTCAGTACCACCCCCAGAACTTCTTTACGTTCCAGTGAGGTTTCAGTCGCAGTCAAAGCCATTCATTGTTAAGCATTTGCTTGGTGTGGCTCTAGGGGGTGTGGCAGGGTGACCTGCAGTGGAGAAATTTAGAGTCAGGTGGGACATTCCATAGGTGCCAGGAGATGTGTTAGAACCACTTTCTCTATGTTTTCACATCATCATATTTGTCCTCATAATTTTTGTATCACTTCTATGATCATCTCTACTAAAACTTTTTGCAAAGGTCATGAATTCCTTCTTTCTTTGCAAAATCTGAAAGCTTCCTTCACTGCCTTCAGCTGTATCTCAGGATCACTCGACAGTCAAGAGTTCCCTTCTCCCAGCTGTTCTCTGCACTCTCCCCACCTGCATGGGGCTGTGTTTTCTTTGCAGGTTTCTGTTTCTTCTGCCTCACTGTCTGCACTTTCAGCAGCCCAGCGTGAGGCTTCCTTCTCTGGGCCCTCTCGTTCCTCCACTTTCCGGGCCCTGGATGCTGACGGCACTTGTATTGTGTCACAGACCAGGTCCTTCTCTCCTGCCCCAGCTCCTCGTGTCCTGTAACGTCTGTGGGTCTCCATTTGGAGTGTGAACAGATGCTTCACACGCGACACGTCCATCTTCCCTCCTCCGCTGGACCTCCTCCTCCTCTTGTGTTCCTGTATTAGTAACTTCGCCATTGTTCTCCCTGTTGCCAAAAACAGAAACTTAGGAATTGTCCAGGATTCCCTGACTGATTGCTGCCTTCCTCAGTTCAGTTTTTCAGGTCTGCCTGCTCTGTCTCCTGGATTCTTGTCAAGGGAACCTACTATTCTCTGTTCTACACCGAGGCTCTCTAGGACTCTGTCATTTCTCACCTGGGTCACTGTCAGTGTGTCTTAATTGGTCTCCCCGCAAGCAGTTTTGTTCCTTCTATTCTCGTTTTCAATGAGTGACGTTTCTAAAACTCATTATTAAATGGTCAGATTTTTCACTCAGAATAAAGTGAAAAATCCTCAGAATAACACGTGAGACTCTCGGATGTATGGAACTGCTTGAGTCTCTGGTGGTGCATTGCATCACACACTCTGATTGCTCTGGGTCGTCTTCAGGCTTGCTGACGCTTCCCCTGCAGGGCAGATCTGCTCCATTCCTGGTGCTTTGGGTGAGATTCCTGCCACCCCTTTATGCTCCCGTGGCACATTGTGTCGAACACTAAGATACCATGTTGCAATGATTTGTTTTCTTATCTTCACTATACTTTAGTCTTAACGGATAAGGGCTGTGACACTTTTTCCATCTATACTAATCCCTTATAAGTAGTGAGCATAGAGCTAATTGCTGTACCATAGGAATGTGAATGAATTAGTGAGTAACCAGACTAAGACCAGTAAAACCTACATTCTACTCACAAGGAACTATTGCTTATAGAGAAATTTTACACATACAAGATAATTTTAAAAAACCATCAAAAGACAGTTATAGTATAACTGTCATACCACAGTGTGGTATGAGCTATCAAAAGTCATGTTTTCAAGTAGGAACTGACCAAATGCCAGTGTCTCAAGGGAACATCTCTTGACTTTATGTCATAGGAAAATATAGAAATTTTCATGGTGTGCAGCCATGCTTCTTAAAAATGAGGCCTTATTGTGACCCTTAAAATATTCAGAGTACTTTTTATTGACTCTTCGAAATTTTACCCAGTCTTCACTCCATTTTGTCAGTTTTATGAGGACTCAAAGGAAAAAAGAAAAGAAGCAGGCTGTATTAAATTTCTGGACATCTGTTTGGCTAGCTAAGAGGCTCGAGGACCATTGCTGATTTTCTTTTCCTTTCTGTAACTACGACAGCAATTTGTATTGTCTGGTAGGATTTTGCATGATTCTGTCCTCTCACTTTATGCTTTGTAACTAATTTGCTTAGAGCTAATTATAAAAAATACAGTTTCTCACAATTGAGAGGGAGGCATATGCATTCTCTCTCTCTCTTTTTTTAATTTCAGGTTAATGTGAGGGTACAAACCACCAAGTCACAATATTTGAATTCGTTAGGTAGAGTCCCTGTTGTCATTTTGTCCTGTGCTCAAAAGACACGTACGTTTTTAAGAACTTGGACCTATTACATTTATGAACCTCCATACTTTAAAATGTTGTCAAACAAAATACTGTTGAAAAAAACTTGTGGCTCCTTCTGACTCTGAAAGTTAGAAATGTCACACACACCATAGGCTTTCCCGTTGCTGAAATAGTCAACACTGTGAATATTCATTTTGTGATTGGCAGGACAGGATCTGATTAATTGGCTTTCAAACTGTGTCCCTAGGACACTAGAATTTCGGGCTATCTGAGGAGCTTTGTGAGGAGGCTGAGGAGTGGGTGGGTGGTTCTCAGTGAAGCTCTGCAATTTGTCCTTAAATCTTTGACTCTTCAATCAGATTAGCCACCTTGTCTGTAACCTACTGGAGTCTTTGTTTTGTTTTGTTTTTCTTCTTTTTTAATGTCATCTCAGAAGGAGGGAACCATTGGCATACTTGATGCAAGTATTTATGGAAATCCATGAAAATAGAAATTCTATATTCTATTTCACTGAGAATATAGAATTTCACTATATTTCTATTTCACTGAGTCATCTCTTTCCATGTGTTAGCTACAGGGATATGCTCCGAGACAGGGGAGGAAGGCTGTATGTTGAGAGGTGCTGGACAAGCAGAATGTCCTGTCTCCTCTGGTTTTCACTGAAGACTTTCATTCACCATGTGGTGTTTCTATTGTCTGGTCAATGAAACTGTGAACCAGGGCTTGACTAGGTTTGGGGGGAGACCGAGGTAGAAGTTTGGGGGATGGTGAAAAGCAGAGTTTAATGCTGCTTAAGAGCAGGGGGAAGATTGATGATCTTACTAGCGTCAGGGTGTTCACATGACAATGCCTAGGGCTTTCATGCCAGGAAGCTGAAGAGTCAGGTCAGAGTTGTATAGATTTTGGCCAAGGGCTGTTCCACATGGAAGTAAATATTTACAGGTGCTGACCATTGCCCTTTTCCTTTTCCTTTTGGTCCCTACCTTCTCTCCCCTGCCCCAAATGCGGTTATCCTAGCACAAAATTCAAGACAGTCACTACCATAGCAACCACACAAACAGAGCACACAGGAATGTCATGTGCTTTGATTTCATGCAAATGATGGAAGGAAAACTACACGTGGGGTTATTTATAGGTGACGTAGATGACAGGACAGAGGGTGTCTAACAGACAGGCTGCCATGGACTTCCCCCCCCCCCAATAATTTGGATCTTAAGCAGGAGATGTAACTATCCTTCTTAATCTAGGGAGTAACGGCATCATTTGAAACACTTTCTAAAAAGCTGGCAGTGTTGATTCAAATTGCTATTTTAAAAAAACTTTCAAAATGACATTTTTTGGAGAAACTATAACTGTCAATTTGAAGGATGGGATTCTCTTCAGCAGAGCTTGTAAAAATATCCACTGCCATATGTGGAACAGGTTTGGAGCAGTTCGTCATAAATAAATGAGCTTGTCAAATACATACACATACGTCCCCCTTTTTGGCCTCAGAGGAAAAATTCCAGAGCCACAGGTAAAGAAATGCTGGCATTTTTACAACACATCTTACAGATGAGTAGACTGTATACCAATATATATGTTAATAAGAAACAGTAATTTAAGAACAGGGATTAATTATACCTAAAAATATTAGAGGTTATCAAGAGTTGCTGGCTCTGGTTAGGGCTGGGGGGTAGTCTTAGCAAGTGTTTAATGAGACTGTCATTCAGAAGGACCTCCTTTATTCTGCTGATGATTATACAAGGAGTATCATCTTCAATAATGACAACTTCTCTTGGCTTAAACTCTTCTAGTAACTATAATAGCTTCATTTCTGATTATAAAAGCAGTCTGTGTTCAGGGTAAGAGTTGCGTTTCATTCTACTACCCAAATATGACCAATGTGAACACTTGGGTGAGCCTTTCTTTTTTCTTTATTTCTATGAGTGTTCATATTATATGTAAAAGATGTATAAAAGGCATTTTCTATAATATGCATTTATTAAAATTGGAATCAAGGTATGCACATGGTTATAAACTGCATTTTATTCCATTCATTTAGCAATTCTTCATTATATGCTTGCCATAATATAGGGATTTTACATTCTATTAAATGTTCCTTGAAAGCACGGGACTTGAGGATTACTTAATATTCCATTATATCGTAAGTTATTTTACTGTTTCCTTGTTGTTGAACAGTTCGATTGTTTCAGGGTTTTTTGTACATAAATAATATTAAATCATTATCTTTTGACCCTTCTAATTCTTTTCTATTTCAGTATTTCTGATTATTTCCTGAAAAAATTGTAAGGAAGGCAATTATATTTTAATAATCCACAATTTTAATGGCATTGAGTTTGGAGGAAATTGGAAAGTTCAAGATTTTATGGGGGCCAAACAATAGGATATTCATGAGAAAATGTAAAACATAGTTTACTGGAAGGGCCTTTTCAGTAATCCAGTATTCTGGGTGATTTTAAATGGCACAGAGAGTTTAACATCACTTTAGTGAAGGTGCCTCAGGGTTCTAATGTGTTATTGCCCAATAGGTAACAGATACCTGTTATGACAGATAGTGCCATTGTAAACGGAGTTATTCTCTCTCCCATTACGTATTTCTCATTACTGTTCTCAAAGATACCCGAGACAGTCTCAACACTTGATTCTTATGTACAAAACAGCCTTTAGAGCTTAATCCCTTGCACACTTCTGGGTCAGTGATGCCGTAAAAACATTTCACTGTACCGTGACCTCACTGAATAAGAGAAAAGGAAAACTTTCAGAGAAAAGAAAACTCCCACACAGGTTAAAGATATTCTATTGTGTTGTGTGATCGTCAGCGAACTTTGCTTTTATTGAATTTTGAACTGTGTATGGTGTGTGATTTCATTGGATACAGCCAGCTGTAACTAATTGCTCTAAAGTCAGAGATAATGGATCGTCTCTCCCTGGCTCTTTGTTTCTCAGAGTGCGTCTGTGTACATGTGTGTCTGTTTTTGAAAATGTATGATTTGGTTCACTTCAGTCATTTGTAGCATCCACACATATTTGGCCAAGTGTTTAATCTTCCCATGAAATATTTCAGAGATTCGTCATATGAGATCATGGGTTTCTCCTTTCGTGCTAAGTTATAGCAAATTATCATCTTTTTAGGTTGATTTTGTTGAGTGTTAAATGTTATTTAAATTTCCCTTAGATATGAAGCCATTTATTTTTCTCCTAATCACTTAAAATAGCAAGAACTAATCAACTGGAGTTTTTCTCCTCTTTCTGTAGACTCCAGTGTCCCCCTGACTCATGGGCGTGCTTCTGCCTTTAGGTCAGTGGGAACTTTTCCCAGCCATGTTTTCCTTTTCCCTTCATTCCTAATTTCTCTCAGGAACAAATGGCAGCACAGTTAAGCATTAGAAACTTGTTGCTGGAGGTGCTAACCTAAACATCAGTGCCAGGATACGACTGAGACTTAATAGACTAATTAATTTGTCTACTGCGCCCCTGACCTGGGAATTACATACAATGGGCTATACTTATAGAATTGAGACTGGGATTCAAAGTAGAGAAAATGCAACGTTTGTGTTCTTTATATATCGGCATGCAATTAATACTGTTTTCTTGTAAATTTTGGAAAATGGGTTTTAAAAGTGGAGCTTTATTCTGTAAGGTTTTTGAGAGTATGATACTCTTAAGATCGTGTGTGCCTTTTGTTTGTTTTCTTAACCTCACATTTTATGGCAATACTCAAACAAAACCCTTATACTGTTTGGTCCAGATATGAATATGCAAGTGACCTCCTGAGGAGCCCAATTATATGAAATAACTAGTTTCTATATTATCTATTCTAATATAGTATGTTTTCATAACAGCCACAGTCACTTTTAAAAAAACGACATTTTGAAAACTATTTGTATTAGGAATTCCTGACTATGGAATTCATACTTCTTTCAGCAAGAAGATTAACTTTGTTTCCTCTTATATTCCTTTTCTTCCATCTTTATTTTAGAGACAGTTTAAATAATGCTTCAAGGGCAGTTGACATTTGACTGCTGCTGAATTCATGATACTGGATGGAAACTAAATGGAATCAATCTATTCCTATTAGCTGCCGATGTATAGGATAGGTGTCTCTCTGGGTCTTTTGAAATCATAGAGGTACCAAATAAACTCTTCCCCGTTCAGATTTTATTTAGAACATAGTTGTATCACTTTGGAAGTTTGTGGATTTGGAAGCATTCATTAGACCACGAAGTGTGTATCAAGGACCCTCGACTGGGCACTGCTGGTGAAGTGGTGGACAAGACTGATATTTTCCAGCTCAGCTGGGGCTTGCATTTCAGTAATGGAAGTCACACATAGTAGACAGAGTAATAATATAACTCAGGACAGGTTGACTGTTTGTAGAAGATGAAACAGAGTAAAAGGAGAGAGAGTGGAGAGACAGAGATAGATAGATAGATAGATAGATAGATAGATATAGATAGATAGATATGCTATATTAGCCAAAGTATTTAGGGCCTGGCAGTAATCGTGGGACTGAGCACTAAATGGTGAGATGGGAGCCTCTGGGTACATGTTGATACCATTCAGTCATTGGCAGTCACTTTGTCTGAAACAACAGGAAAGATTTTATATATGTACTCATGACAGCTGGGACATAGATTCTCAGAGAATGTTAGCAGGATAAGAAAAATAAATAAATATGGGGGTATGCTTTAAGGGGTCCTTGCCTTTCTAAAGTTTATGTTGTCTCTGGTAGGTGAATGAAAGGTTTAGATTTTATAGGCATTTTTTGGGTTACAATGTCATGTGAGCCTCATATTAAATTTTTTCCCTACCGTTATTTAGTGTTATTTTTAATTTCATAGATTTTGAAGTGGTCAAGAGAGTGGATATACCTGAAGTAGATGTGCCTTGTCTAAATAAAGTAGGAAAAGGGGGCTTTTTTGAAAGTGTTTGTACGATCGGTATCAGCAGCGTGTGTATGGGTCTGGTATCTGAAGCAAGTCCAGTTTGTCATGGTGGTGCTCCCCGTGGAAATCACTGATGGTAAGGGAAAAATTGTAAAAGTGTTTTTGTGTGTCAAGTTATACTGAGGCAATGTGCCATATGTCTAACCAGCTGACCTAAAAGTTTAGTGAAGGTATAAAAGCAGTAATTTGAATTCTAGTGCAGACACAAGAAGGAAACAAATTAAATGAAATAGAGGCCAGAGTGGTGACTGTAAACTCTTCTTCCTGCCTTCACATGAGTATTTTGTACCCATTTTCAAAAGAAAGCCTAATGAGTAGATACGTTTGTAGCCTTTTTACTTTGACAGTTTTTTAGGGGGAGGGTGGAGTTGGGGGTGAACAGATGGAATCCTCTTACCTCTGAACACTTAATGTTTGAAAGACATTCCAAGATCAGTAGATAGATTAAGGGTTTCCAGTTTGGGCTCTGAAATATTAATCACGACCTGTTTCTTCTTGTTTATATGTTGAGAACTACAATTTCTTAATTTTTTTTAAGGTAAGTGTCTTATTCTGTTTCCCAGGCTAGAGTCCGGGGCTTCAGCCTGCCTCACAGCAACCTCAATCTCCTGGGCTCAAGAAATCCCCCTGCCTCAAGCCTCCCAAGTGGCTGGGCCTATTGGGACCCACCACCACATTTGGCTGACCTTTGTCTACTTTTAGTAGAGATGGGGTCTTGCTCTTGCTCAGGTAGTCCTCCCACGTCAGAGACCTTTCCTTGGCTCTCTTTTCTTCTCGTTCAGTTCATTTTCATTCACATTTAATACTCTAAATTATCATGATTACATTCCTTGCATCCCTTAGCTTAGATCCTTATCATTTCTCAGACTGTGAAATAGTTTAACATCTGTTTTTCCTCTTTCCAGTTGCCCACCATTTCATTGGCAGCATGGATGTCTAACTCCCCCTATGGTACCAGTGTGCACAGGATTGGAGGGATGTGTCCCATGGCCTGTAGGACCCTCCAACTTCAGGTCCTTCCCTGCCATCTGGCCTTGCCACTTGTTACTTTGTGTACCAACACTTACAGCCTTTTTAATATTCCCCAAGCATGTCTGCCTATTTATTCATCCAAGGCTAAGTTTCTTTGTACTTGCTGTTCCCTCTTTCTTCAATGCCATTCCTGCCTCCTCTCTTATTTACTTGACACATTTTTACCTGCATGATTCTTTCACTAAAGGAAATATATTTTTCTCTCTGATATCTTCCTCTTTCTTCTCCCATATGGCTTGAATACGTCTCTATTTTAATTCTCAGTACACACGTTGAAATGTTTGTTTACACGGCTGTCTCACAGTGCTCGATAAACCCTTTATGCATAGACACTGCCTCCTGTTTCTTGCTTAATCCTCAGCCTTCAGCACACTAACTGGTATGGATTTGATCATCATGTGTTGAGTGAATAAAACAATATTTGCTCTGTGTGTTTAGCACCATGCTATTTATAGTCAAAGAAAAACTGTAAGAATATGATTAGTTCCTGTTCTCAATAAGGTTGTGATTTTATTTACTGTACAAGACTTAAATACATTCAACTATTAGGGACTACAAGACATAGCATAGGATATAAATGAATTATTTGTATTTAAAAGTTTATGTATGTCTGTATTCATATACACATAAATATGCATACATATACACCGTGGGTATGGAAGGGCAGTTATCCAATTTAAGTTATTAGAGGGGCTTCATAAACTAGGGTTTATGAAGGGTTTAGATGGAGCAAGAAGGAGGCTGAGATTGGAATTAGCACTGTGGTCTGAGGTATGAGCAGAATTGCCCTGTTGGGTTCGTGAGTCCTCCTGTGCATGTTTTGACCATTTTATTTTCAAAAAATTTAGACATTTCATATAGGTTTAATGTAAAAGTAATTGGTCATCATTTTAACTTGTAACATGCCAAAAATTGGGGAGAGTAGAACATTGAAGGAAAGTAGAGGTGGGTACTGGGTGTGTGCTGGAAAATGATTAACCCATGTTCAGTGAAGCCTAAAATAAATAATGATGTTCTTAGTGTATGCTGAATCTGAAGTGGAATGATTGACAGAAGAATCTGAGTGGCAGTAGAGGAAAGCCTCTCCGGCTGGGTTCTAGGAAGGCCTCTCTGGCTGGGTTCTAAACAGTAGTTGTGAACACTGTTCATTAAGGATGCTCTGGCTAGAACACAGCCCCGCAGAGAAAATGAAGAGAAAGCAGCCAGATACAAAACCACACAAACCGAAGACCCTACTCACTGGGTTTCAGGAGAGCAGAGAGAAGGGGGTTAAACCAAGTGGAGCGTGGCTGGATGATGGAAGCGGAATCATCTTCCTGGGGAGTTAAAAGAAGAACCAGCGTGAGTGTACAGAAGGTTACTGAGCGAGTAATTCAGCTGGTCTGCACACCTAGAATCTGTAACCACAATATGCAGCAATAAATTTCTAACTTGCATGTTAATTCCTCAAGTGCTGATTCAGTTTGGGATATGTGAGGAAGAAAGAAAATTCAGGGAACCCATAGTCCTGCCGTTCCCCTGGGGTCCTGAGGTCTGCTCTGCACTTTCCTAGTCTTCTCATGTGTGTTTGTATGTGATGTCCCAGGGTTTTAGCTGTACTAGCAGGAGAAATAGGAAGAAGTGTTTGATCCAGAACCACTTTGCTAATTGTTTCTTTGTTTGTTTATTTGAGACAAAGTCTCTGTCAGCATCAGCCCAGCTCACAGCAACCTCAAATGCCTGAGTTCAAACGATACCCCTGCCTCAGCCTCCAGAGTAGCTGGGACTGTAGGCACCTGCCACAATGCTTGGCTCTTTCCATTTGGTCCTTCAGTTTTGTTGTTGGAGCATGTTGAATAGATAACTTTGCAGAGGTAGGGAGAGAGAGGCCTCAAGATGCTTTGTGTTCTGAGGCAACATAGAAAATAACTTCATAATAGCTTACCTTTCCCAAATCTTTTTAAAGAGCACATTATAATTTCCACAATACCTATTTCTACAGTTCTATATTCTGAACTCTGAATCACTGTGTCCCTTCTACCATTTGACAAAAGGTTTTTCGAAGGCTCTCACTTGCTGAGTGGGAGTCACTGACTTTCGGCAGAGGAATAAGGAAATTGATGATGGGAGTGGATTTTTAAATTGATATATTCTTAAGGAAATTGCGTATGTGATTAAAAACAATCTACAACTACTAATTTAATTTCCCCCATCTGTCTTCTCTGTTTCAGAATTAATTTTACAGCTTCCAGAGTTAAGGAATAGCCCAAAATTATGAGTTTAAAACAAGTGCAATTACTAAGCTCTTCAGTGTAAATTTAATAGTTCTTGACAATACGGTGGTCTGTGATGTTATGAACTCATCATGAAGACTTAAAAGACAACAATTTCAAAGTTGGCTTGAGGGTCTGTTGTATTTGCATATTTGGAAAGTTTGCTAGGTAATGTCATCAAGTGATTTTGTCAAGTTTATAAAATTCAAAAACTTTGTTAAAGTCAGGTCCAAAGCAAAAATAATGGAATAACTTTGGCTGACCCGCTGTAGCTTTCTTATTTTCTCTTAAATCGTTTATCAAAATGATCAGGTAGAAGTACTGTGTTGCTAACATGACTTAGAAATATGTACCCTAAAACCTTATTTGTTGTTTTATAGTTTTTAGGAATACTGATTTTATTTTCTGTTTTTCATGATTTGTTTATAACCTTCTCCAGGTATTATCTAGGAAGATGTCTCTCTCTTTTTTTTTTTTTTTTTTGGTTTGACACATTTTTAAAGCCAAAGCCGTATTAATCCACCTTTGGCACAACTGAGGGAAGTCAGTGCTCGTGAAATTATCTGGCAAACTCTAACAGTATTTTAGTCACTGTGGTCGGCGCTTTCTCTTGAATTGTTTGTTTTGACTCAGATGCAGTCACATGTTGATCTGATATGACCCTCCCCACTTTTGTTTTTGTCTAGGAGCGAGGCCAGCAACACTCATGCATTTGGGCATTATTATGATGTTGTAAAAATCAAACATTTGTGAAATAATAAAACAGGAATTATTAGAATACAGTTAGATGTTATGTCTAGTTA
>CAUYQV010004594.1:0-15985 GCA_963574575.1 Galagoides demidoff
GGCACCTGTGGTCCCAGCTACGTGGGAGGTAGAGGCAGGAGACTCGCTTGAGCCCAGGAGTTGGAGGTTGCTATGAGCTGTGATGCCATGGCACTCTACCCAGGGGGATAGCTTGAGGCTCCGTCTCAAAAAAAAAAAAAAAAAATGAGCACAGTATCTCATGAATGTTGTGTGCATCATTTCATCTCCTGGGTTCCCCCAAACTCTCTGCATTTTCTTCCTCATCTGTGGAATTTTTCAACAACAGAGAGGGGGTGGGGTGTTAACTCCGCTTCATGGATGTCATAACTGAGGCCCCAAGTGCTGATGGTTCCCAGTCACAGAGTGAGCGGGCCACAGGCCCGGGAACCAAGGGCAGGCCTGGCCTGAGCCAGTGCTGCTGTCCATTAGCTATTTTCTAAGGAGGTACTGCCAAGCTTTGTGTCATTCTTAACAGTGAAGGTGGCTGGTTAGGGCTGCTCTGGGTAGGCTCTCCCCCTCTATCTTGGGAGGACACTGGGTCAAATTATCAGGTACACCCTCAGCCTCCAGGCTTGTGCCATGCTGGTCCAGGTAAAATGTGCAGGTCACAGAGGTGGACTGATAGTTTGACAGACCTACTGCAAAGACAAAAGGAAATGGAGCAGCTCCCGTGAAAAGAAAAAACATGTGACAGTCCGCTGAACCCACAAGCACCGCCAAGGCAACAGGACAGTCCCCCACCCCCATCCCCCAGGAGAGAAGGAGACTTGGCTCAGCACAGCCCTCTGCCCTGGCTATAGGGGCAGCCGGCTGTTGTTCTGGGAGCGGCCCCTGGACTGTGCATCTAGCCAGAAGGTTATGAGGCAGGCCCCAGGGAGGAGGTCAACATTCATGGCGTGTGCCCCACAGTGGGCTCAGACCCACTCTTTCCTCACCTGCTGCCAGGCTGGACACTGAGAGCTGACTCCTGGCTCTGCAGGCCTGCTTCGGCAGGGAACTGTGGAACTCGCTTTCCCCTTCGCCTGGTGTGCACTCGCTCTCTCTTTCCTGCTGGCCCAGAGCCAGCAGTTGCAAGGCTCCTGGGCAAATAGTCCACACAGGGCCACACTCCACTGGCCCTCGGCTGGCTCTGTGCCTCTCAAGCTTCGCCCTGGCACCTGAAGATGCTCAGTCCAGGAGTTGTCCTGGGACCAGGTTGCTCCCATGGCCCTCGTTAGGGCAAGAGACTTGAGCTGAGGTGGAGAGGGGCACTGGTGGAGCAAGCCGAGGACCAGGGCCCGGGACGGGCTCTTCCTGAGGCCTCATTCCACAGCCTGCCTCTGGGTCCCTGCAGGCAGCACCCAGAATAAGGCAGGAAACTCCCCCTACCCCACAGCGGGAAGCCTATTAGAGAAGAGGAGAGGGTAGCCCCACATGCCAGGACCAAGTCAAGTCAGTTGTAGATCAAAGAAGGTGATTCTAAGTAAAAGCCGCATGTTCTGACACCTTCCATTTCTCAGGGGTCTTTTTGTCAGAGGTGCCCATTTTCCTCAAGTCCTCCAGGAGATCACCCCTGAAGGAATCCCAGTTGCAAGTCACAAGTAACACAGTCCCTCGTTTATTTTTCAAGTTTGAGTTGGTTTTTCCTATTTGCAACAAAAGGTGCCCAGCTGAGGGCACAGGCAAAGCCCATCTGTGAGAAAGGGACGTTCTGGAGACAGCTCTGTCGGCGCCTCTTAAGACCCCTAATCACAAGACCTCCCCTACTTAGGGCACATAAACCTCCCCAGTCACTGGTGCAGGAGTCCAAACTTGAGCTCCCCAGTACAGGCTGGAAGGCCACGGGGACACCCCCCAGCTGCCTCCCCCTAACACTCTGCACCCTGCCTTTTTCTCCTCCCCAGGAGACCACTGCATGACCCAGGTGGCCCTCGGCAGCCCCAGAAAGTATCTTGGACCGTCTGCTCCGGGAAAGGCACAGTCCCAGGATCCCCCCTGAAGGAGCTTCAGCTGGGAGATTCCAGGCATGACCTAGATGTGTGCAGATGTTTTCCCAAAAGTAAAGCCAGCCTTTCCTGCCCGCTTCCTGGAGGGAAAATTCGTCCAGACCCCTCCCTCTCACGTAGGACAATGAACAATTAGCAGTTTCATCAGAGCCCTGAGGAGCTGCCAAGAAGACCTAGAGACCTGGGGTTGGGGGGGGGTGGCTACTTCCCACCAGGCCAGGGCCACAGGGAAGGTGGCACCTGCACAACACAGCCGCTGCAAACACATGGGGGAGGGGCGGGGGGCCTAACAACTCTGTGATCTTCTCAGCCTGTACGATTTTTCTCCCCAGCTGTACACTGACCGCAGCCCAGGTGTTTTCTAAATGTCAAGCGTCCATCTAGTCAAACAGCCTGACAAACTATGAAGCCAGAATATGAAATGAAGACCCTGGGAGTCACTGGTCACATCCCTGAGGCCTTGAGTGGTTTTACCTTAGGTGAGTCTTAACAGATGTCATGTACTTAAAAACCATACATTTGTCCAGCCATGTCTGAGCTCGCCAGATCTCAGAGAGACCAACTTTCTCTTAAGATATCCACAGCCATTTTCCACATGCAATGAGCAGAGTAAAAACCCTCCTCCCTTAGAACTGACCTCTAGACATCCCCAGGCAGATGGAAGGTGTCTTTCAGGGCAAAGACACAAGGTAAGACTTAGGGGAAGGCTGAGCCCTCGAGGCCGGATACAGTGGCCCATGCTTATAACTAGTACTCTGAGAAGCCGAGACAGGTGATTGCCTGAGCTTGATTGCCTGAGCTCGTAATTAGAGACCAGGCGGAACAAGAGCATGACCCCCCCACCCCACCCCATCTCTAAAAATAGCCAGGTGTGTGGCAGATGCCTATAGTCCCAGCTACCTGGGAGGCTGAGGCAAGAAAATCACTTGGGCCCAAGAGTTTGAGGTTGCTGTGAGCTGTGATGCCAGATCACTCTACTGGGGACAACAAAAGGGAGACTCTGCTTCTCGAAAAAAAGGAAGGCCAGGCCCAGGGTTTGGGATTGGTCCTTTTTATCCCCAAATAAACTATCTACTCTACCTCTTCATAGGAGGAAGAATCTTCCATGGAAGCTATTTCACTGCCTATTTCAGCCTTCTGATTTGAGTTTAGCAAATGATACAATCCATCCCCCAAAATATATATATTTTTAAGCAAATTGAAAGTTAAAGGGAAAATATTAAAATGACTACTTGGATCACTTTGAGTAATGACCATCAGGAAAGCCTCAGGGATATTCTACCAATGATGTACTTATGGAATTTAAAACAACTTTCTGAAGAAAAATAAATAAATCAATAAAAATAAAACAACTTTCTGTCGAGAAAAAGCCTTCTGTGATTTCTAAGATCCTGATGTTTCCAAGTTCAAAAATCCTCACTCTGGAACTGCAAACACCTTGGAGTAAGTGAAGCTGGAATGCTGATGGGAAACTGGGCCCAGCTGCTGGCCTGAGCCCTCAGCACCACATGAACACAGAGCTACTGTGGGCTGTCAGCAGGGCCCCAGCAAACAGAGTCCCCTCTCTCCAACACACACCCCACTGCTCTGCCCAGAGCCAGAGGCTGCCCCGGCTTCAGGAGAGAAGAGCTGTGTCCACTTCCATTTAAGGAGAAAGCAGAGGAAAAGGCACAAGCAGCAAACCCAGAGAAATAAGCCCTTGTAGCTAAGGAGGCTGGCAGGTACAAAACCCTACGTGGGAAGTCCACAGCTCCACCCAGCAGGCAATTCTTTGCAGCCCTGGGTAAGCATTGTACAGAGGGCCCACCTACCAGGTCCCAGGGGCTGCTTTCCTTTGTAAGGGCTAAGAAAGTGTGGGAACAAGGAACAAAGGTAATTTATCACTCAAAGTCCCACTCAGACCTCCTCACACCCCACCCCCAACAGTCCCCTGGCCTGCCCAGAGAGCAATAAAGGCAAGAGGAAAGACCAGCCAAGGGAAGGGACAGAGCTGCACACTTGCTGAGGCAGGACAGAGGTGCATATTCAAAGAGGTAACAGAGAAGGAGAGGCAGGAGCCAGACCGCAGGGCCTGGAGGCCCAGGCAAGGGGCTTGGGTTTTAGACCAAAAGCGAGGGGAAGACCCACAAGCCCCGGACTGTTCTCTAAAGCGAGGTGAGGGGGAAAGTGAAGACAAGCCTTGATGGTCAGGTTTGTGGTTTATTCACAGGGTGGATGGGGGGGCCACAGTGCTGAGATGTCAAAGATGGGCTGGGTTCCTGTGATATACATTTGTTTTTGGTTTTATTTTTGGAGAGGTGGAAGGTCACCAGAGTTTTACCTTGGACATGTTAAACCTGAATTATCCATGAGCAAGCCAAGCGGAGCTATGAAATAAATAACTGGGTAAGTACAATGTCCAGATGAGAGGCAAGGATATAAACTGGGGCAGTATCAGCTCCTATGTTATTTAACTCCATGAGCATGGATGAGCTGTCTTACAGAGCCAGAACAGAGGAACAAAGAAGGATGTCCAGGCCAGGGCTCTCCTGTGCTGGCTGATAGAACACCATGAGGTTGTGAAGGTGGGGACATGGTTCTGAGCCCTGCAGACCAGGGTCTGCAAGGTAGGACACGCTGCCTCTTTTTGTAAATATGCTTGCCTTGCAGCATTGATTTATACATTGTAGATGGCTGCTTTTGCACTGTAAACAGTCAAATAGATTGGTTGCACAAAGACCAAAAGGTCTGAGAGCACTTGTAGTGAGAATAGATGGATTCTGACAGACTAGGGCTGAGACCACACAGCTGGTCTGGCTGGAGTCTCATGTCTTCCTCATGTCTTCCATCCTTGTTTTATAAATTCAGTTTTAGCCGTGTATATCTTAGGTGGTTTAGGGCAATTGATTTAGGAGATTAAATTTGAATTGGCATGTTGGAATGTATGTGGATTATGGGTTATGTCAATTATTATTTATTATGGGTCATGAGTTATGTGATTACTGTTATTGAGGTAAGTGTTAATTATTGTTGTTAAAGATAAGGGTTATTAGGGCTGGGCATGACCTATTATCCCTCCACTCTGGGAGGCCAAGACACGTAGACAGCCTGAGCTCACAGGTTTGAGACCAGCCTGAGCCAGAGCGAGACCTCGCCTCTAAAAGCAGCTGGGCATTATGGCAGGCGCCTATAGTCCCATCTACTTGGGAGGATGAGGCAAGAGATCGCTTAAGCCCAGGAATTTGAGGTTGCTGTGAGCTATGATTTCAGAGCACTCTACTGAGGGCGACAAAGTGAGACTGTCTCAAAAAAAGATAACGGTTAATACAGTTAACTTTCACTGTGTAAAACAGTGATTTTAGAAACAGAAGAACAGGACAGTCTTGGAGAGGCTATTCTCACTGTTCTCCACAATTACTGGCCTTCTGACAAATAAAATTTGATGGATCTATCCCCGTCTCTGCATATTGGCTGACAGTGACAGGCTTTACCCGGTAAGAGGCCTGCAAAGCCTAAAATATTTACATGTTCCTCTACAGAAAGAGTTTGCTGACCTCTTGACTTAAACCATCCAACAGACTCAGTTTCCTTAGCTATGATGCCGACTCCAAAGGATTAATGGATATAATATTTCTGCAATGAAAAAACCGGGTATAGACACCCACAAGAGTTTCTGCTGAATACGAGACTACTCGGCAAGGCTAAGTGGAAGAACTTTTCACGCCTGGCTTTGACACCGTAGCATCCAGGTCTGTCTCCACATTTGCTGATGACAAACAGCACATACCTGCTCTCCAGAAACAACTGCTAAAATGAATTTGAATTAGTAAATATAAACAGAACCAATGTCATCCAGCTACCACTTCAAAATAGGACGTAAGTGTGTAAGCAGTTCTGACTCAGTTCTTTGTGGGCCATGATCTTCCCCTAAGCCCCTAGCCAACCTGAAACCAGCATCTAAACAATTGGTTTTCACGGAAAAGTTCTTTACAATGTCCAAGTCCTCACCCTTAATCTTAAGGGAAAAGATGAAATTGTTCCACATCCTTTGCTTGCCCCAGGACGATGCCTAGCTTGGGTAATCCATCTGGAAAGAGCAGCCAATCATATTTCAGGCTAACATGGTTTCCCAGGCAACCAAAAATACAGCCACAGAAACAGGCTATACACAGCAGCAAGAAACACAAGGAGGGGCAGACAGGAGGGTCGATGGGGAAGGGGACCCGAATCCACTGACCTTGATGTCCACTGACCTGCAGAGCCACAATCAATCATCTGAGTCTTAGCTGCTACACTCAAAGGGGCACCCCACCCCAGGCTGCATCAGGAAGCTTGGCAGCCCTCTTGGATAACTGAAAGCTACCTGGAGGGCCTCAGAATGTATTTGCCTCCAGCCCACCTTGGAGAAAGCCTCCAGGTAAACGCCACAGAGAAGATGGTGAGGGGCCAGAATCCTGTGAACATGGGCACAGGGCCACAGGACCATGCTGGAGAAGCCCAGGAACGATGGCAGTGGAAAACGTACCCAACAGGAACCTCTGGGACTTGAGGCCACCTCCACACCCCCACACTCTACAGATAACTTTGCAGCTTATTCAGTTTTAAGAAGGGAAAAACACTAAATCTGTCCAACAATAATATCCAAAGTGAAATCTGCACCAGGAACTCAAAAACTGGCTGCAGCCCACATTAGGAGCTGTCACTAAAGCTAAATGACTTAGCCAAGGGTCACCTCCAGAAACAAGAGTTTGAAAAAGATACAGTGAGGACTAAGGAAGGATTCCTGCTATGAGTCCCAGGGGCCCCTTCGGGCCTTCTGAGTCACTGAGAGGCTGGCAGTTCTCAGGTGCAGACTGTCTCCCCAGCAGCTGTCTGCCACTTTTCCCTTCTCTCTTTGCAGACTAGGCATCTCGCCTTTGAAAACCCCTGTGAGGCAGTGGGGCAAGGTAGGAGTCATCAAACCCTACCCTCAATAGCTCCTAAAGAGAGGACCAGGAACCACACACACCACGGAAGCAGCAGAGCCCCACTTTCTGGTCAGTGACCACAAGTGCAGGGAGAGCTCCCTGCCAACTCCACCATGTGAGGTGGTGCCCAAGGTCTCGCTCTTGTCCTGGCCACTCTCAGCAACATCTGGTCCCACCCACCTGCTTCTCCAATCCTAGCCCAAACTCATCAACTTTCTTGAAACTAGATCCCGATCCAGTTTTCTTGTCTCAGCTAATGCGACTTTTTCTCTCTGCCACCAGAGTGTGACACTTCACTCTGTGTTTGCCACCGTCTGTCCCCTCCCTCTCCTGTCTCATCACCCAACTGAGCTGCTGCTTCCTGCTGCACTTCTCTCCCCCCCACCCCACCCCGGCCCTTCTATTTTGATCCTCACAGGTCTACGGAGGCGTGGGTTTCCATACTGGGATCATGGTTTTCAGAACTAAGGGTGTGTGTTCACTGTGCAAGTGTGGCAACAGTCTAGTGTCAACAGAGATGCGGCCAAACTCTAAAATAATTTAAGGGGGTTTACTCTGAGCCCACCTGGAGGACCATAACCCGGAGCCACACACAAGAAGTCTTGAGCAATGCACTCAGGTTACAGTTTGGTTTTATACATTTGAGGGAGACACCAATTACAGGTAAAGTCATAAATCAGGATGTGCAAAACAACAATGGTTTGGCCCCAAAAGGTGCACATCTCAAAGTGGGGGCTTACTGGTTATAGGCGGGTTTAAAGAGTCTTTAGTTGATTATTTCGCTGAAGAAGTTAGGCTCTAACAGACTGGGAATCAGCAAAAAAAAAAAAAAAAATGCTAAGTTAAGATGGGTCTGCTAATTAGAGACGAACTACAGCACAGGTGCCCAGACCCAAATGGCTTGTTGTGCACAGTGAAAACCTAACCTACAGGTTAGGCCTGTTAATGAGTCACGGAGAACACTCTAAAATGCAGGGGGTGTGATGAGGCCTATCTGATTTCCTTTCTCATGGCCAGCAACTCAGTTTTAGGGACACCCTTAGCCAAGAGGGGGTCCAGTCAGTCACCCATTGGGAGAGCCTTAAGATTTTATTCTAGGTTCAGGGCCCGTAGCTCAGTGGTTAAGGCGCCAGCCACAAACACCAGGGTTTGTGGGTTCGAACCCGGCCTAGGTCTGCTAAAAAAAAAACGACGACGACAACAACAACAACAACAAATAGCTGAGCATTGTGGTGGGCACCTGTAATCCCAGCTACTTGGGAGGCTGAGGAGGGCAGCGCCTATGGCTCAAAGGAGTAGGGCGCCAGCCCCATATGCTGGAAGTGGCAGGTTCAAACCCAGCCCCGGCCAAAAACTCCAAAAAAAGAAAAAAAAAAAAAGGAGGCTGAGGCAAGAGAATCACTTAAGCCCTAGAGTTTGAGGTTGCTGTGAGCTGTGATACCACTGCACTCTACCGAGGGCAACACAGTAAGACTCTGTCTCCAAAAAAAAAAAAAAAAAAAGAGGTTTTATTTTAGTTCACACTAGGCAGGCTGAACTTCCTGACAGAACCAGCACTTTCGGTCAGATGATAATAGCCAACCCCCACCCCAATGGCTAGGATATGGGGATCTGGAGGAAGCTGAGGGAGCGCCAGGAATGGGGTCTTCAACTACACAGAGGACCAAGTACTTAACGCTGAGGAGGAAGGATGAGCAGCAGGTCTAATCAATAGATGCAAGTGCTTCCGCCCTCCTGCCCCTCCTGCCCCTCCTGCCTTTCCCACTGCCCATGCTGAGAAGTGAGTGCTTTCTGTGGCTTAGTTCTCCCTCCCCCCGCTACCCATTTTCTATTTGGAAACAATGGCCACTGTTGCTACCAGAACTTTCTTCCTAGACTGAAAAGGAGCCACCAGAGAGGTGGCCAGCTGTTTCTCATGGGCTCACGATCATTAGGAGACTTACGATCATTAGGAGACTTACGTAGCTCAAGGCTTCTCAAATTCTAACATGCCTACAAATCACCTGGGCATCTATACAAGTCATTGCAGGGGTCCTCAAACTTTTTAAACAGGGGGCCAGTTCACTGTCCCTCAGACCGTTGGAGGGCCAGACTGTGGGCCCTGGGATGAGTCGGCTGCTAAGCAGAACAGGCAGCAGCAGCAAAAACAACCGGTGGGCCAGATAAATGTCCTAGGTGGGCTGCATGTGGCCCACGGGCCGTAGTTTGAGGACGCCTGGTTAAAATGGAGAGATTGATTCGGCCAGCTGGGGGTGGAACCTTAGATTCTGCTCTAGAGGAAGCTGATACTGGTATGTGGACCACCCCAGGAGAAGCAAGCAAGGGACTAGTTGAAATTGCTGGAACCTTCAGGCCCCTAGCCTCAACCCCTACTCCCATGAATCTTCCTGCTTCTTCAGTCTTGATGTGTCAATGAAAAGGAAGCCATACTCTGTAAAATAATTTAAAGAGGTATATTCTGAGCCAAACTGGAGGACGATGGCCCGGAGCCACAACCAAGAGGTCTTGAGAAGTAGGCTTGCAGTGGTGGGGTTAGTTTGGTTTTACACATTTAACAGAGCTGGGAATTACAAGTAAGGTCACAAATCAATATGTGGAAAACATACGTTAGTTTGGCCCCAAAAGATGGGACATCTGGAAGAAGGAGCCCACACGTGGTTTTAAAGATTCTTTGGCTGACAATCGGCTGAATTAGGCTCTAATAGACCAGAAACTGGGGAAAAGGATTGTTGAGTTAAGATAAGGGTCTGTTTATCAGAGACAAACTATGGGACTTAAGCCCCAAGACCCAAGTGGGTTGTTATGAATGAATATTGAGAACTGCAGGAAGGTCTTGCATAGCCTTAGGCCTGATAATGAGTCACAAAGGACACTTCTCTAAGAAGGCAAAGGCAGGGAATGTGATGAGGCCCATCTGATCTCCTTTCTCATGGCCAGCAATTCAGTTTTAGGGATCTCCTTGGCCAAGAAGGGGTCCAAACAGTCAGCCTCTGGGTGGAGAAGCCTTAAGAATTTTTAGTTCACAGATGCCTTAAGAGATGCTCCAGGGAAAATCCAGGACTACAGACCACCCTCTCCCCACTCAGAGGCACTACTGCAGAGAATGAAGTTGTCAGCTGGGGATACCAGAGCTGCCCAAAGGACCCCCTCCAAACCTGCAACCTGAAGGGAATCGTAGAACTAAACAGTAAATAGCCCCCTTCAGTCTCTTCCAAATCCATTCTTATGCTCAGACCCTCCTTAAGCCAATCTTTCACAGGAAACCACCAGCAGGAGAAACATTCCCTCTAGATTCTGGGTTGCCACTGGGCTGTAACTTGGGGCAGGAGCACACTCTGTCCCTGAAACGACAGGCCTGCCAGCATCCTCTTACAATAGAAGCTCTTTCCTCCCATGGACCCCAAATGCTGTCTCATGTATTATTCCTGTGCCCGCATTTTTAGGTACATGTAAATACGATCATGAAAGACTTGTGGCCATGCAGAGAACAGGTGCTCTCCTATTTTTCTAAAACCTCAAGATTGGAAAAAAAGCACATCTGTAGTAGAGGAATGAGCCCTAGTTATTCAGATGGGTTTAGAAGAGAACAGATGCCAGTGATAGCACTGGCACCAAGCATTTGACCTCTGCATTTTTTCTAGAACAAAATTGTTAGAGGACGAAAAGTGAGATTTTGTAAAAAAGCAAATATACTATCTTATAGATCTATATGTATAGACATCTCAGAAGCAGCAGTTCTAGGGAGAAGCCTCAGGCGAGTGCATATGGACCAACTCAACCATGAAAATATTTGATAAGCAGCTTCCATCACAATGTGGTTATTCAACCTGAAATTTTATTTAAATATCACTATCCCCTAGGGCATAACCCTAGGTGACCTATCTACATCTACCAAATCGAAGCTCTCCAAATTCAGCTCTTAGCCAACAGAATACTGATTATTTATTAACTCAACTGGGAAAGAGGTTGGGATTTCAGGGGCTGGCAAGCTGCATTTCCAATGACTAAAGAGTATATTGTCCCAAACATAGGTCATATTTCCATCTCTTAAGCCCTTTGTAGGACTGAGCTCTGATAGTTAGCCAATGCCTGTCACTAATTAACTAATTTCCAGTTCAGAGGCTTTCAAAAAAATGGGCTAAAATTATACTTTCTGCCTAGGCTTGAGGCGTATTCCACGTACCCGGCAACACTACACATGAGGGAGAGACAGGCCACAGGAGCGAGGTGCATGACACTGGGAAAAAAAAAAAGCAAATAAAAAAACCAAGCCCTCAACCACCATGCGCCTCCATTGTAAGAGATGCTTTCTCCAGCTGCAGGAATGAAGACAAATGATGGGCACACACCTGCCCAGAAGAATGATTCCTTGCTAAAGAGCTGGAGCTTGGAAACCACGAGGCTCAGCCTGGCATTACATCACCACGGGGAGCCAGGTCCTCAGAAGCCCAGGTGTGGGGTCCAAGGAGGAAGCCTGGCATAGGGCCTCAACCCCACCACACCACACCAGACACACACCCATCCCTACAATCCTTTAATCTACACATCGATGTCTCCCACCCTACCCCCAAATCCCCAGAAAACACTCTTCCTCTCTGCAATGCATTCATCTCTGGAAAGAGGGAGGGAGTAGGCTGGGAGGTCCACTTTGGCTGCAAGCCTGGCTTGCTGAAATACGACCCACCGGCAGACCTATTCAGTCAGCCCCATCCTCCAAGCATGCCTCGGTGGGTAATGGAGACGACCAAACAGAAACAGCAATTCTCATAAACACTCATCCCGCATAAAGACCACTTCTGAGCACATTAGCTCTGTGGTTTGGAGAAAAGATCGGATTCCTGGATCAATGCACAGTCAAGTACCGCCTCGACCAATGACAAGACTGCTGCGCTGTCTTCACTAATAACAGCAAGCGGCCTTGTCCTCCAGCGCTCACCAGAGAGTAGTACACGGGTGATGCTTAGACTAACTGGACCCAACACTCACAGTGTACTGCCCGGCCCTCAGGGTGGCTGACCGTAACCAGGTCTGTCTGTGGGCACGGTGCTGCCACCCTCACGAGTTCTTCCTGGGAGGAGGCCGCCTTTATGCCCGCTGTCCCCTTGCAGGAAATACCACCGCGCAGGGCGTGCAAAGGAAAGATGCTGACGGCCCAGGGCGCCCCGGCCATGCGCCCGCTGCTGAACAACCAAAACCAAATCCTAGGGAATCATTTCTGCCCACAGCAGTATCTGGGGGATGCCATATGCTCATTCTGGAGAGGTTACAAAATGCTATAAGGAGTAGCCACCAGGTAAAGCCCTGCAAGGCTGCCAAGAACCCAGGCCCGCCAGAGCACCGGCATCAGGATAGGCGACACTAACAAAGCCCGGTAGCCTCTCCTCCCTAGGGGACTTCAGGAGGCCCGGGCGGAGCACTTACATTGCCTCGGAAACCTCCTGGTTCAGGTCGCTGGCTGGGGCTGGCTGCAGGGACTGCGACCCTCCCATCGTCGCTGTGCCCTGGCGTGCAGGCTAGCTGCGAGCGGGGCCAGCGTCCTGGCGATATCCTCCAGCCGGGAGCCCAGGGCGGGCCGGCCAGCGGCCGGGGCTGCTGCACTGCAGAGGGGACCAGCTGAGGGCATCCGTGGCGGTGGCGGCGAAGAGCTGCCCCGGGACCCGGGGGGCGAGCGCCGAGCACCGCGGATCTATGCGCGCGAGGGTGGCCGGCGCGCGCCCAAGTGTGCGCGCGGCTCTGCCCGGGGCCGAGAGCCGGAGCGTGAGCACCGAGGAGGTCGGATCAGTTCTCTTCCTAAACCCCTCGGCCGCAGGATCCTGTGTGTGACATGATGATGTCATCATCAACGAGCAGCCTCAACGCCCGCATCTTCACAAAGCTCCAGCTCCTGCTCCGGAAACGGGGCTGGGGGAGGGGGGCGAGTGAAGACCCTCCCACGGCCCCAGCCTCCTCTAGTCTCCCGGGGACCGCCCGCATTGTGTGGCTTTGAGATGCAAATGAGCCGCAGGCAGGGGGCCGGGCCCAGGAAGGAGGGGCGTAGTGGTCGGACTGGCTGACCACCACGAGAGTGGGGGGATCTCAGCCCACTGGCTCATCCCTCCAGGAAGAAGGAAGTGGTCTCTCCCGCCCCAGCCCAGGGATGGCTGGAGAAACAGGTAAATGGGCTGCAGTGGGGACGCAGGAGGAAACACGTGAGTGCCGGTTTCCACTGTGCGCTTCTGCTTTTCTTCAGGCCCAGGGCTCTGGAGGCACCAGGCCTCCAAAGACACCACCTTTACTCTGCACCGTCCGCAGGGGCTTGGGGCAAGCTGGAAAGAAAGCGCACAGCACCTGGCCCTCTACAGGCCATAGGTCGGCAACACCATCTTTGGCCACCAGATGAGTACCCCACAGAGCCAAGCCCTGTGCAGAAGCTCGCCCTAAACAAACAGAAGCCAGGCAAGCTGCGCAGCCCCAGTCAGGCCCCCAGCGCAACAAGCGTATACAGGGAAGAGGCAGCTCTCTCTGACATGCAGTAGCTCATGTGCTGGGCCTGCGGCAGTGTCCGTGAAACTTCCATCCACGTGTCCTAGCACCCAACCCCATTCCCTGCCAGGCAGACATGCACACTTGTCAGCAGCCATGTGCCCATCCTAGCCTGTTGGCTGGCTCTGAAAGCCTCGGGACTGGAGCTCCTGGGCGTTCTGAACGATGGCTACTAGAGAAAGATTTCATCATCTCGGTATAGGTGCAGGAGTACTAGAGACACACCCAGCACCTGACCACCCCCCCCCTCTAAATTCAGTGCAACCACTTTAAGTACCAAACACAAATTAATAACTGAATCCAAATGGAACCTCTTATGGATACGTTGAAGATGGTCTCATTTTTTCGGATGGGGACTTTTGGGGTTTCCACTCACAATGTCAGGATAGTTTTAGAGCTTCATGGGGCTGACTTTTCTTTGCTGGTAGTAGCATCAATGTCAAATAAAATGTCAATCAAAACCATGTCCTGGGATGTACCAACATGAAATCTCCAGGAAACACTGAGAAGGTTTACTTTTGCATTTATATGAAAATAGCTACTGATTATGTCAATCTTGCAGGAAAAGTAGCTGTCAGGGGTGGCAGGATGAGGTTTGTTCTGGAAAGCACCTCTAGGGAAGCTATCAGTCAGTCATTGTCAGCAGGGGGTGGAATATGGTGGCAACCTGTTCATCCCAGTACCCTGCTTAACACCCTGGGGGTTTGTTTCTCTGTTGGAACACAAACCTCACCACATGCAGTTGGGGATCCAAAAAACCTTATCACATGGAGCTGAAAGATTTAAGTGCTAACCTAGACTGTCTATTTTAAGGAAAGTGACCCTTTTGCTGGGCACCTAGGACATGCCCTTCAGTCAAGCTGGCTCTAGGAAAATATGTGGGGAAAACACAAGGAACCACAATTAGAAGTCCCCTGCCACTTTTCTTTTTCTTTTGCAAAAAGCACAAAACCATCCCAAGTGTCCTTATCCTTAGTTGGTAGGGGTTTTGCTGCAATAGCAAGAAAGATCTTTGAAATGAGACCAGAGTTAAAATTCGAACTATTCTCTCATTAGCTGTGTGGCCTTGAACATTCTAAGCTTCTATTTCCTCAGCTGGAAAAAGAGAAAAAGCATCTATTTTGCAAGCATCTACTTCCCAATATTTAAATATTGGAAAAGTCAAATGAAATGCCATCCGTCTGCGAATATATAAGACCACAATCCTTCTTTATGAGAATTTTTTTTCTCCTGAGTATAGTACCATAAAGGAATAGGGCATTATCAAAGTGAAGTGCTTTTACTTAATATCCCTGCAACCAAAAAGTTATACCATGACCCATTACTGGCCACCTGGGAATTCCCTGCACTGGCTGCTCCTCCCTCCTGCCACCCCTGCCCTCACTTCCGGCCCATACTCTAGACAGCCCAGGCCAATGTGTGGGACAGACACCACTATGAAGAGCATGTCCCCTCTAGATCTCACTGATGTTAAACACACAGTCAGTAACCAGGGGAGAAACAAATAGAATTTGGACACCATGGCAGTGGATACAACTAAAACTCCAGGTATGATTAGTTTGTACAATTTACTTAGGGAAGAGCCTCTCAAACTCTCATTTAAAAACATGCTTACTTTATACACAATTTGATCCTTACTTTACACACAATGTAAAACAAAGTTGGTGAGCTAGTAACTCAGCCTACAGAAAATGTAAACAGAAGGGGTCCGGTGCCGAGGCTCATGCCTGGAATCCTAGCACTCTGGGAGGCCGAGGCTGGTGGATTGCCTGTGCTCACAGGTTTGAGACCAACCTGAACCAGAGCGAGACCCTGTCTCCAAATAAATAAGAAAATATAACAGAAGGAATAGGTAGGGAGAATATTAGAGAGGAAAAGGGCTGTGCTACAGACTGAATTCTTGTGTTCCCCCGAATTCATTTGTTGAAAAGCCCTAACCCCATGGGATGGCATTCAAAAGTAGTGCCTTTGGGAGGTAATTAGGATTAGATTAGGTCATGAGAGATCAAGCCCTTATAAAAAGAGAAAGAAACACAAGGTCTCTCTGACTCCAGCCCCTGCCCAACTCTCGGCCTCTGCCAGGTGAGGAGAAGGTGGCCATCTACAAACCAGGAAGTGAGCCCTCACCTAGATGCCAACCACACTGGCATACTGATCATAGATGTCCAGAACGGTGTGGAATAAATGTTTGCCATTTAAGCCACTCAGTCTATGGTGTTTTTGTCATAATAGCCTGAACTAATTGAGACAGGCTACTTAAGATACGTCTTTAGCACCGAGAAGAACAGCTAACGTGGAAAAGACTGGAAAAACTGGCTCGGCGCCTGTGGCTCAATCGGCTAAGGCGCCAGCCACGTACACCTAAGGTGGCGGGTTCGAATCCCCAGCCCGGGCCCGCCAAACAACGATGATGGCTGCAACCAAAAAATGGCTGGGCGTTGTGGCGGGCGCCTGTGGTCCCAGCTACTTGGGAGGCGGAGGCAGGAAACTGGCTTGAGCCCAGGAGTTGGAGGTTGCTATGAGCTGTGATGCCATGGCACTCTACCCAGGGGGATAGCTTGAGGCTCCGTC
>CAUYQV010004595.1:0-10386 GCA_963574575.1 Galagoides demidoff
GCCGGGCGTTGTGGCGGGCGCCTGTGGTCCCAGTTACTTGGGAGGTAGAGGCAGGAGACTCGCTTGAGCCCAGGAGTTGGAGGATGCTATAAGCGGTGATGCCATGGCACTCTACCCAGGGGGATAGCTTGAGGCTCCGTCTCAAAAAATAAATAAATAAATAAATAAATAATATTAATGGCAAACACCACATACAAGGCACCGTTTAAATAGTTCACTCATATGAATTCACTGAATCTTCACAGCAGCCCTGAGAGCTAAGTGCTATTATCACCATCCCCATTTACAGGTCAGCTAATGGAGGCAGGGGTTAAACAATCTTCCTAAAGTCATATAGCTAATCTGTGACAGAGCTGGGCAATCTGGCTCTGAAGCACCTCCTCTTGAACTCTACACTATGACTCCATGTGGGTAAAAATGAAGGTTGGGAGCTAAGAAGAAGGCAGGTCCTGTAACCACTAATCAAGACTATAGCATCAATGCCACTGCTAAAGACCATGGGAACACACCTACAGTTGAACCAAGTGGGGTTTGCTGACTCAGTGCAATAAGGGAGAATGTATACCGGGGGCCTCTGTGGGGCCTCTCAGTAAGAGAGCATTAAGATTGGGCTTTTGCTAGGTGATTTGGGCAGACACTAAGAAGAAACAAAATGCAGCTTCCCTCTGGATTGGAAGATGTCAGGAAGCAAGGGCTATTCTATAAGTGGGTATCTTAATTTTTATCTAGAAGAAAACAGAGCAAGACTAAAGCTGTGATTGGTTTACAAAACAAAAAAAGCATGTACTCCAAGAATGACTGGAGCTTAAAAAAAAAAAAAAGCAGCAATCATTCCTATTAGCAAGGATGGGAGAATGTTTGGTCATGTCAGGGGCTGGATGATAATCTTGTTTTCATCTGTGTTCACTCATGATTATAGAGTGACCCTTGCTTTTGTCTTGATCCATGGAAGTCATGGGGTGGGTCTGACTGATGTTGGTGTTCTGTGACAGCAGGAGAACACCATGCCCATCTGGGTCTGGTCAGCTCCAGCTGTCATGGCTGCTTTTCTCTTTCTTAGCAATAAGATAATACAGCTATATCGTTCCAGAGCTTGATGTTAACATCAATGTATTCCTCTTACAGTTTCTTCCCTGGAATGTTGCGTGGCTAAAAGCATGATTTTGGTTGTTCCACCCAACCTTGGGCATGTGGACAAGGCTGTCAGGTACCCTTTTAAGGTCCGCTGGCTACAATTTCTCATTTACCTCCCCCCCTCTTTTTTTTTTTTTTTTTTGAGACAGATACTCACTATGTTGCCCTCAGTAGAATACCATGCCGTCACAGCTCACAGCAACCTCAAACTCTTGGACTTAAGCAATTCTTTTGCCTTAGCCTCCTAAGTAGCTAAGACTACAGGCACCCACCACAACACCTGGCTATTTTTTGTTGCAGTTGTCATTGTTGTTTAATTGGCCCGGGGTTGGGTTTGAACCACCAGCTTTGGTGTATGTGGCTGGTGCCTTAACCACTACGCTATGGGTGCCAAGCCTTCCTCCCTCTCTGTGCCTCAGCAGACAGCTAAGGGCTGGGGCTGCAGTTTTCCACAAAGCCTGTCCCAGCTAGCAACACCTGGGAGGTTGGTATGTCTGCACAGCTAATTTGCAGTCATTACCATTATTTTTCCAGACCATATATGGCCTCCAATGCCTTTCTTCACCCCGCACCTTGTGTGGCCTTCCACTGGTGAAAGACCTTGCATCATTCAAAGCAATAACTTCTCTCATTTCTTCCGGGAAACTGGAGACCTCTTCAGCAACCACAGATTATTGGTTGCTTTTCCTGTTGAGGTATCTGCAGTGTTCGCTCTCCCACCCCGTTCCTCCTCGCCCTTCCCCTTGACCCACTTCACTCCCAGCAGGTGAAGGCCATCTATTTCTGCCCTTCCCCCTTCTCCCCGGAGCTGTTTGTTTTTAGCAGTCTAGTTTATTTACAGCTCATTCCAGCTGAGAATATTTCCATCAGGTGGACGTGTTTGGGAGCAGCTTCCCCCAGCTCCTCCCTCCCAGTCAACTAAGCCAGGACTTCACATGTCTATTTTGGTGTCACCCGAGTGGCCTGTGGGTCTTTAGCCTGTGCTGTCTCTGTGGAATCATGTCTGAGCTCAGGGTTCAGTCTGAAAAAGCCCCAGCAGGCACTGTTGTAAACAACTGTGTGTGTACATACACAGAGCCTCAGAGACCAGGGTATGCCCCCTGGCTCTGCCCCAGGCAGCTGCCTTGGAAGTGCCAACTCTCACAGAATTTCAGTACTGCTTGCCCTGACTTAAAGCCATCAAAGTCATATTGTATGTGGCCACTGCATAGTCAAACTGTGGGTAATTGTTGAACGCAGGCTTTGGGCAAGTATATGTTAGGTTGGGTTTTGTTGTTGTTGTTGTTGTTGTTTTGCTATTGTTGATGTTGGTTTTACCTGTTGGACTCTTGAAAAGGATCCTTTATCCTGTTTCATTTTGAGAAACTGAGGCACATCCTTGGAAAGTGATTCATTCCAAATTACTCTTGGAAAGATAAGAACTTTGATCAGAGTGTAAGCCTGGGTACAAGTGGTCATGTGACCCGGTACAACTTACTTCCTCAGTCTGGGACTTAGTTGCCTCATCTGTACCACAGGGTTTTTGCCCAAGCCATCTGCAGAGTCCTTTCTGAAATATATCTGACACGATACGGATACGATCACCACTGTATCCATTTTCATCCCCCCACTCACAGCCCAGGTTACTAAAGACAGGCTTTTCCATTTCTGCCTCCTGTTTTTGCATCAAGCAGCCCCCCTCAAATCCAGCAAATGTGTCATTAGAAGCCACCAAAGGAAAGATGTGACATAAGCACCCTCCCTGTAACAGGTTGCAAAATAACTGTTCTGCACCTGCTTGTCCAGTTGGGGAACTTGCCAACATTTTACTTTTTCTTCCTCCTGCTTTGGGGCCTTTCCCTGCTTATGGGAACTTGCACGAGAAAGAGACCCAGGGTGGAGAGAAGGCCAAGGGCACATAGTCCATTGCAGCTCTCCGTCCCCTGACTGAGAGTTGGACATCTCAGTTACAATAAAATTCTCACATTAACTGGCTGCAATTTGCCCCCAAGTTTCCCCCAATTTACGGCTATACCCTACGAATTTCTTTCAACCCTCACGCAAACTCTGAAAAACAAATTTGATCCTAAAAATTGAAAGTAATTTGAAATTCTCTGAAATACTGTGATAGAAGTTTGTCATCTGCAATTTTCTCCTGAGTGGGCCAGACAAAGAAAACAATTTGGCAGTTTGGTGACTGGGCTTCTGAGCCACACTAAGCCAGTTCACTTGGAGAGTGAGAGAGGTGTCTTTGCCACCCAATACCAGGAGATCCTGGGCCACAGAACAAGATTTTATTCTAAAGCCCAGGGAGCTGCAGCTGCCAGCCTGCCAGCCTGAAATCAAGGTCACAGAGGTACACATGAACATGGACACAAGATCCCTACCAACTCTACCTTGAAACTCCTTTTCATTCTAATTCCAACACTGGCTGAAATTTTTTAAATTTAAAGCCTGTTCCCAGAACAGGTCTGCTTTGCAAGAGTCTTTTTTCTCAACAATGGGCACATGCACACGTATGCACACACACAACTCACCTAGGCAGCGTGCTGAGTGACAGAGTAGTCCTGAAACAGTGAGCAGATGAATGAAGCTGAATGATGGGCCGGTCATTGTGAGGCAAGGCCCAAGGCAGACTGGCCAGGGAACACAAGCTGGAGACAGGCTGCGATTTGTCACGCCCCTGAGTGCTCCCAGCGCCTGGTCTGCTGGGCATTTGGGGTGGGAATCAGCCAATCCCTGCTTTGATATTGCTTCTGCCCCAGATGCTAGGGGTCCAGGGGCCTGTTCTGAGCTCCCCGGAGCAGGAATAGGGAGGCAGCTCTGCTCTGGCTCCCCAGGAACACTGTCCTGGGGGAGGCTTAGAGGAAGAGAGTGCCTTTGGCTGAGCAGAGGACGTGAGATTGAGAGCCCAGGATAGTGATCACCCTGCAAGCCACAATTGGTCAAACAGGCTGCTTTTCATTTGGCTCAAAAACTGCCTCGTCAATATTGCCAGCCTTAAAGTCAACCCCCCACTGAGATTGTTCAAGGGGAATCTGTCCTCTTCTGCTTCAGAGAAGTCCTTGGTGGCCAGGGAACTCAGCTCTCACCATGCCTGTGCCAAGGTGCTGCCGACAAAGCTAAACTTAATTGAAATAATAACAACAACAACACACACACACATATATTTCCAAAGAGCATGTGGGCAAATCTTTCTGTACAAGGTCTGCCCGTAAAATAATAAAGTGGCACAAACCAGATACACATGAACTCTGCCTGGTGCCTTATAGGCATAGGCAGTGCATGAGCATGGACACCCACAATATTCTAGATCATAAAAGACCAGATTATTAATACTTAGCAATCAGCACTGTCATTTTAACCAGCTTGGTAAAGACCACACACTATAGCAGAAATTAGCAAACTTTTGCAATAAAGGGCTGTAGTAAATATTTACGCTTTGTGGGCCATGCGGTCTCTGTTACAACATAACTTCACCATTGTACATGACAGCAGCCATACGCAACACATAAAGGAATGGATGGGGCTGTGTTCCAGTAAAACTCACTCACAAAAATAGGAGGCACACTGGTTTGCTCTGCAGGCTGTAGTTTGCTGACACCTGCACTATAGCCTGTAAAAGAAAAGGCACTTCTGCATTCATTCACTCACTGTTTTATTCAGTCAGAAACACACAGTGACTATCAAATTGTGAGAGATAGAATGACTAGACACGGTTCCTGCCCTCAGAATATGTTGTTTAGTGTTATGGAAAGAATATTGCCCCTAGAGTCCTGGTGTTTGCACTTAGCAGCCGTGTGACCATGAGAAAGTTATTCATTCTCTGTGTCACCTTCCCTACCTATAAAGTGGGTACGGCAAACAGACCTTGCCAGTTTATTGTGAGGATTAAAGCTATAGCATTTGATATTCTTGGTGCAAAATAGGGGCTCTTTTATTGACATATTCTTGGATAATTATTGTATAATGTGGAAAAAGAGGAATTACAACATGAGATGTCTGGAAAGATTTACAGGAGGAAGAGATGGGTTTCAGTTTCCCTTCAGGGTAAAGGGGAGAGCAAGTGGGAAATCAGGAAAGGCTTCCTGGAAGAAGTGGCATTTGAGCTCAGCCTTGAAAGCAGAGATTTGCTGGTACCAAGATGGGAGGAGTGAGAAGGAAAGCTTAGGCTCTGTTCCTTCTCTGGGGATTTCCCATTGTTCTTGCAGAAAAGTTACAGAAAGATTATCTGCATAGTATTTCCCCCAAATGTCCCTGTTCTGGGTCATATTCCTGCAGATCTTCAGTTTTCAAACTTCATGTCAGAAATTCTTGGAACTTTTCCACTTTCCACACCAAAAGCATTTTTTTAAAACCAAAATGGCATCAAACTTTTTCTAAAACAATTTACACATGTAAAAGCACTCAGCTATACCTTGATTTGTTATTGTAAAAATGAAGGTGGCTAGACTGGACAATCGCTGGGGTCCTGCCCAACTCTGCAGGTGTCTGAGTCTCTATTTTGAACCCGATTATTTAGGTCCATGAATGTCTTCTGTCTCTCTCTGCTCTGTTTCCCTCCTCTGCTGCCTTCTTTTCTCTCTCAGTCTCATTCTTTCTGCCTCTGTGACTATCTTTGTCTCTGTCTTCTCAAGCACTCACAGTGCCTCAACTACTTTCAACTCCCTTCAGCCAGGTATACCAGCCTGGGCTGAGATACCCTTGTCTCTAACAATGGCAGTAACTCTTTGTGTGATCTTAGATGATGCAGCTTCCCTCTGGGCCTTGATTTTCCTAGATGTAAAATGGGAACCTTGGATCAGATTAACTCTAAGCCTTTCCCAGCTTTGGCTTCTATCAGGGTCTGTGATTCCTGAGATGTAAATGGTCTCTCATAAGAGACCTGGACAAAGAGGAAGGATTTTCCCTTTTTCCCCCTGGTGAGCAATCTTTGCCCTCAGGTGCCTTGGCCCCAGCATTGGCTCACCACAGCAGGGCTGCCTGCAAAATCTAATTCATCATAAAAGTTCTGGGGCCTTCCTGCAGCTGTCAGCAGGTGTCATATTCACAGTATTTTGTCTTAATTGCAGCTCTGGGATTTATCAACCAGTCCAGAGCCCACTTCTGGAATATGGCCTCCCTGGGCACAGTTCCAGATGCTCTTGTCCCCACTGCTGCCACACTTAGGCCTCCTCCCTGCAATGAGGCTTAAGTGAGTTCTGCTTTCCATCTGCCTCCTGCTGTGTCTCCCACCACTACACACAGAGAGATTTTGTGGCTTAGATAATGCAGACACCCTTCCCAGGGATCCAGAGAACCCACCTGAGGCGAAGACATCTACATGTTTGGGGCAGAGCTTAGGATCCCATCAGCTCCGGGGCACTTCACAGCTGCTGCTCCATCCCAAAACCTTGGTGTGCAGGGGAGTAGGGAGGAGGACCTGGGTTCTACTTTCCTACTGACAAAGGTCCTCTGCTTAACTAAACTTGGGTCAGGCTCTTTGTGGGCTTCTGTGTTCTTCCTTGCAGAATCCAGTTATAGTAAGAACGCTATTCTTGCTATTAATATAATACTACTTCTACACTGGTCAGTCAGTTTAGAAATACTCCCTCATCCTTGATATCTGATCAAATTTCTCATTTCCCACCTTGGCCTCAACCTAGCTGTGAGGTGCCAGCAATGGAGAACATTCCACAATATCCTCCATGAACAGATGAATTAGTATAATCCTCTTTTTCAAGCAAAGTTCAGAGAGATTAAGGGACGCACCTAAAAATCACACGCAATTAGGAGCTAAGTAGGCTAGGATGGAATCCAAATGTCTGACTTTGAAAACCTCTGGAGATTCAGTTATGTTACCAGCACTAAGTGGTGATCTCTTTCCACCACCACCACCTAGAGAACGAGCAGGAAACCTCAGAAGAAACGGCACCTAAAGGACCCAGAGGTGTTGTTGCCCCAGCCAGCTAGGGTTGAAGTCATTTACCAAAGCTCAGAATCATGTCTTTCTAATCAAACCTTATTGTTCTTCATTTCTGGGTATCTGCTTCCTGGTTTATGAATTCCTATGAGCAGACAGTTGCAACTCTCTTGACCACAGAGAGGGTTCGATCAAATGTGTTGGTGGCCTTCAATCAACCTTCCCTATTCTATTTCTCAAAGTGGGCAACAGATCTGAAACTCACTTTGAAATCCATTAAAAGTGAGATGGGTGGGTAAACAGGTACATGATAAATATGGTAAAAGCATAATCAGTGCAGAGTCTCCGTGGCAGGTGTGTTCGTCTGCTGGGGCTGCCCTAACACAGTACTGCAGACTGGGGGGTGTAAACGACAGAAAGGTGCCTCTCACAGGAATGGAAGCTAGAAGTCCAAACCAAGGTGCTGGTGGATTTGCTTCTGGCGGATTGGCTCACAGATGCCCTTTCTGTCCTCACGTGGCCTTTCCTCTGTGCATGCATCCCTGGTATCTCTGTCTGAGTTTTCCCTCCTTATAAGAACACCAGTCAAATTAAATTCGGGTCTACTTCATGGCCTCATTTCAACATACTCACCTCTACGAAGATCCATCCTTGGAATACCTTACATTGTAAAGACCGGGTCTAATTCGGGCTTCCCCATATGAATTTTGGGGAGACACAATTCAGCTCATAATAGTGGGCATATTTGTATTCCCTGGACAGTTATTTTTATTTTTCTGAAATTGTTCATAATAAAAAAGAATAAAACAGGCTTGGCACCTGTAGCTAAGTGGTTAGGGTGTCAGCCACATACTCTGGGGCTGGTGGGTTCGACCCCAATAGACCTGCTAAAAAAACAACAGTGACAACTATGACGCCAAAAAAATAGCTGGGTGTTGTGGTGGGTGCCTGTAGTCCCTGCTCCTTGGAAGGCTGAGGCAAGAGAATTGCTTAAGCTCAAAAGTTTGAGGTTGCTGTGAGCTACAATGCCACAGCACTCTACCTAGGGTGACATAGTGAGACTCTGTCTCACAAAACAAAAAACAATGCAACAGAAAATATCTCCACATGGATTAGAGTTGGGAACAGGTCAATCCAGTGCCCTCCTTGGCCGATATCTATGGGCTTCTGCAGCTACATAGAGCTGAGGCACAGTGTTACCTGACAGGATGTGCAGCCAGTCTTATGAGACCTTGGCTGAGAGGTCACTGAATCCCAAGATTCTACTTCTACCTCTGCCCCACCCCAAAGAGATGCCTTGAGGAGGAAAAGTCTGCCTTCATCATAGAATAAAAGAAAATTATCACCTCATTTGCCATTATTTTATATAAGTCTTATATCAAAGATATCGCCTTTATACACGTAGATTCAAAGAAACAAACCCATCCCCCTTTCCTCTCATAAGGGGAGTATTTGGACCTTATCTAAAAGAAGGCATCTGCTTGTTGAGTTCAAGTTCTAATTTGACCAAACAGCATGTGGTAAGTGGAGAGGAAGGAGGAGACAATGCTATTAGGATCCAAGGGAACATAAAGAAACCTCCCATGGCTGGCTGCGCCTTGGCTCAGAATTTGATTACAACAGCCAGCATAAATCAGCCAATGCTATTAAATCTTCTGCTAGTACTTGACAGGGGAGGCCAAGTTTGTAGAATTATTTGGGAGATCTAGCCTTAGGTCAGAGACAAAACCTTCCAGCTGCATCAAGCCCAAAGGGTGGGTTATTTCCAACACCCGCTGACAACTGCAGCCAAGTGGAAAGACCCTGTGATTCCAGCCGCTATGTTTCCATGCCTTCATTTCTCCATGGTGACAGTTTAGCTCTATGGTCACTTGTAATTCAAAACCACCTGGCTCATTTATCACTTTCCCCAGATGCCCCTCATCTGTATCTCTGCCCCACACCCTTGCCTCCAGTATCTGCTGTCCAATGTCCACAACAGGTGGGAAGAAGAGGGCCTGGGAGCCCTCTGGCTGCCCACTGGCACAGACGGCATCTCTACCCATTGGTCTCACTGTCACTCAAATCCCTGTATTCCAGAAATTGGGGAACCTAGGGCCAACCCCTTTGGACTCAATAGAAAGCAATAGGGCCTCAACTGAAAAGTTGGAAAGATGAACCTCAGACTTTTTATAGTACTATTAACATCATTATGTGAACCTACCATTCTGGAAATTCTGAGATCTCAATTCCCCTTGCTGGTTTGGGTCTAACAGACCTTTAAAGGCAGACAAAGTCCATCTTGTGCTCTAGATGAAAGGTAGTACTTCGTATGTACAGATGGTGTTTTGCTTAATTGTTCAAAATAGGCAAGACATGCATGTGACTCAAGATTTAAAAGTATAAACAAGAATATATGAAAACTCTCCTACTCCCCTTCCCCAGGCATCCAGTTCCAATTATTTATTATCAGTCAATGACTTAGTTTCTTATGCATACTTCTAGGAATATTTTATGCCTACATCAGCAAAAAAAATAAGTATAATATTTCTCTCCTTACTCAAAGGGTTTCTTGTAATATTATATTATACATATGATACTCTTTCTTGGTTTCTTCACAGTTTTTCTAAGAGCTTATTCTGTGAAACTATATTAATGCATCCATATGCTTTTCTATGGCCTTCATTCGGAAGGACCATAACTTGTTCACTCTGTCCTGTGCTGATGTATTTTTGAGTAATTTGCAAACATTTGCTGATACAAACCACATCATAACATAAACTTCCACATGCATATTTGTGTATGTTGGTAAATGTGTCCATTGGATAAATTTCTAGAAATAACTGCTGGATCAAAAAGTACTTGCACATGTAATTTTTCTACACGTTGCCCGCTTCATCTCCACAAAGCCTCCTTCAATTCACATTTCCTCCTGCAAGCAATGGATTAGTGTGCCCATTTTCACACACTTTCACCCATAGTCTGATCAGACTTTCTGAATTTTGCCCATCTGTTGGTGAAAAGTGTTTTTTCAGTAGGTTGTAATTTGCATTTCTCTTACAGTGAATGAGACTGAGAGTATTTTCATACATTCAAGAATCACTTATACTTTTTCTATTTTCCATAGACTTGTTGATTTTTCTGTTACAATTTTTTCCTTATATATATAAAGGAAGTGCCACTTTATTATGTGACGTTCATATATTATCCCCAGTTTTCTTTGGCCTCTTGACTTTGTTTTTGCTACACATAATTTTTTTTTTTTTTTTGAGATGGAGCCTCAAGCTGTCCCCCTGGGTAGAGTGCCATGGCATCACAGCTCATAGCAACCTCCAACTCCTGGGCTCAAGCGAGTCTCCTGCCTCCGCCTCCCAAGTAGCTGGGACCACAGG
>CAUYQV010004596.1:0-70337 GCA_963574575.1 Galagoides demidoff
CTTTATAGGTAGAGAGGTCTCTGATAAACTAAAGGAAATTGAATGGTAGTTAATAATTTAACCTGAGTAAACAAGTTTTTCAAGTTTGTCTCCTGAGGCTTTCACCAAGTTTGGTGACAACTCCAGAACACACACAGGCAACGGACTTAGAGGAAGCCACATATGTGGAATGCAGAGGCTTGAAGGTATCTTGGTATAGTACTTAACCAAACAATGTGATAAGGCCAGCTGTCCAAATCAAAGTATGCAGAGAGTTGAGGGATTGATAAAGGACTCAAAGTCAGCCTTTGACACAACCCTGCTTTGAAATAATTAATATTTTATGTTTGCAAGTGTTCAGTCCCTTAATCCTGGTTCTTATTATGTTTTCCTCATTTTATCGAGGCTGTGCCCTTCTCTCCTTTTATCTGAAGGAAAGATATAAGAAGACTTTGCTAATGAGGTAATTACACAGTGCTCACAAGAAAGAATGCTATAGAAAAAACTATGAGTTAATCATTTAATGTAATCATACAATTTTAAACATGTAATCTACTTTTAGATAATTATTATATTACACAGTAGATTAATATGTGATGTCTCAGATTCAGGATGGACTTTAAAGGACAAGTATACGCATGAAGTTCTGCATTAATTCACATGCTACCACAATGATGATAAGCAGCCATTCTTTATGTGCCTTACTATTTCTAGTGACAGGACAGTCATCATGCTGCAATAAATGATTGAAATTATTGAATGATTTTTGAGCATTTTATTTTCTACTCAGAATTGTAGTAAGGGCTTCCTATATGTCACATCTTTGTTTAATTCTCACATCAGTCCACTGAGATAAATACCTTTTCTTCCCTATAAGTGTAGAGAGTAAAATGATGGAGATGAAGTAACTTCTGCAAGGATGCAAGGCTACTAAATGGCACACTCTGGATTGAACCAAGTTATATGTGATTCCAAACTCTTCAAGTTCACCCATTATATCATAACTATTCAATTTCTAAAGATAATAATGTCCCTTACATTAAAATTATTTTTATCACTTTAATTCATGAATATGCATATCAAAAAACTACTCTTTTAATGAATGGCAGAATTTTATATGATTTAGGGGCAGACACTGTATAACAATTCTAGTTCCTTCAAAAGATTCCCCTCATCACTACAGTTATCTTCCTCTGGAAATGACAAAATTTGCATTTATCTTATGCATTGACACCCATATATTCTGTACAAATCTCTTTCTTATTAAAGATAACAATGGCTTCAAAATTCCCAAATCCAATGCATTGTTCTCAATCATTATTTCAGATTTCTCAGCATAATGTAGTACAAGTTTGATCATCTTGCAATAGGAATAGTCTCTCACATTAGTAAAGTGTTAATATATTTTTATTAATGTTGAAAGTTCAAAATTTTTTTCTTAAGTTACTGTAATTCCTGGATTTGAAAATAAACTATGTCCCTATATCCTACTGATAGTTCATACTATTAGAAGCTATACAATTGTAATGAAATATGATATTATAGGAGAATATCAACAAAGAGAAAATAATAATTTACTCATAAACTAACTAATTGTGATATTTGGTAATCTAGGAAAGCTGAGCTAAAGTTTACCTCAGTATTATAGGACAAAAGAGTAGCAAAAAGTAGTAATTCTACATCAAGAACATACTGAAATAATGAAGAGAACACTTTCAAAACTCATTCCTATAAATTTGACATGAATTTACAAATCATACAAATTTGTAAAGAATGGTCAACAACTATGGACTGAATGTTGTATACATTTATGATAACAAAGATGTCTTAATCTATTTGTGCTACTATAACAAAATACCTTAAGCTGGGTAATTTTAATGAAAAATTTATTTCTCATGGTTCTGGAAACTGGATAATTCAAGGTCAGGATGCTGGCAGATTCAATGTCAGGCAAGGGACATGGCATTTTCTTCTAAGATGGTGCCTTGCTGCTATATCCTCCTGAGGGGAGAACACTATCTTCATGTGTCAGAAGGCAGAAGGGCAAGAGACTAAATGCTGTGTGAAGTCTTTATTATAAGGGTCATGATTCCATTCATGAGGGAGAAGCCCTCATGACTTAATCGCCTTTTAAAGGCCGCACCCCTCAATACTACCACCTGAACTTTGGAGAGATTACATTCAAACCATAGTAGTGCTTCTTTAGATATTATACAGGGTGTCCATAAAGTTCGTGTGCAGTTTAAAATAGTTAACTATTTTAACTATATTTTACAAGTTTCACAACTATTTTAACTATAATTCAATGTCAGGATAGCTCAGGTATCCTTTTGGTAACAACTGTCACCAAATCACCACTCTTACAGGTCAAGTGATCTCTAGGCTGAACTTCATTTAAAGCACCAGACCAGTCCTCTCAACCTCTGTCATGTGTGAGAGGGGTCAAATAAGAACTTATTTCCTCAGGGAATCAGTCCTGAAGGCAATTGGTTCTGCCAGCTAGGAAAAATAAATAGCAGCCGTTTTATTTTCCCTCCAGCAAAAATTCTTTTAACTCTCAACATTTCCTCCCATGCTAACTATTGCTGATACAAATTGCAATATCATTAATCTGGACTAAGGTTTTATAGCCATGTAACTTCAGACCATCAAACATAAATTTGTTGTGCTCCCATGTAGGCAATTCACTGACATGTGTACCTAGCTGGCATTCTAAGAATGCCTCTAGTTGTCCTCTTAATTAGCTCAAGACAGAGTCACTACCATAGTGAGTATTTAAACTGTTAAGTAAACTAGATGGATTTAAGGATGTTCAAGTGGGTCATGAAATGTTGACAGAAATTTGTGGCATGAAGGACTGTTTGGAACACCTCTAATAGATCACTGTTAGAATATCACCTATGAAATCTGAATATAAAACTTCTCTTGAACTTCTCTAAAGTGAAGAAATATCTCAAACTCTCCACAGGTTTCCTTATACCACGGCACCAGGGTATTAAGGAAGTCATTAACAGGAGGCTTCTCCAACTTCTGAATGTCATTCTTTGATCCAGCTTACCTATGTTATCTGATATTTTCATAGTAGCAGATGTAGCAACCATGAAAAACAGCCACTGAACTCAAAGGTGATTTGTTACCAGTAATCATTAAAGCACCATTCCCCAAACAGAAGCCATGAGCCATCCAGTGGCACAAAAAGTCTGCTATATAGGTATCCTACAGCCATGTACAACCATCATCCAATAGAAGGTACAGAATTCCATTTGGCATCATGGCAGCCAACTGCTGATAATCAGTTAACCGTCCTTCTAGAAAAAACTGAATCTGTACCTCAGCCAGCCAGATGCTAGTGCAAAGTACTGAAAAGGATGAGGAGCACTTCGTGAGCATTTACAATGCCAATTACTGCTTCTGGAAATAGCTTTCAGACCTGATGAAACACCAATTCACATATTCAAGAAACTTAAAATATTTCGAGCAGTATTAAAAAAAGGAGAACACACTAGACATACTAGAGTAAAACTACCGAAGACAAAGAGAATATCTTAAAAGCAGCCAAAGAGAGAGAAAGAAGGATTATTTTTAAAGAGTGAAATTTAAACTAACTGATGACTTTTCAACAGCAATAATAGAAGCCAGCAATAGTGCAGTGATAATTTCAATGCTCAATGAGAATAACTGCCCATTTAAATTTAATACTCAGAGACTATATACCCCATATATATAAAGAACAGAAGGCTGGGTGTGATGGCTTACACTTGTACTCCTAGCACACTGGGAGGTTAAGGTGGGTGTATTGCCTGAGCTCACAGGTTTGAGATCAGCCTGAGCCAGAGTGAGACACTATCTCTAAAAATAGCCAGGTGTTCTGGTGGGTGCCTGTAGTCCCAGCTATTGAGGAGGCTGAGGCAAGAGGATCACATGAGCCCAAGAGTTGGAAGTTGCTGTGAGCTATGACATTACAGCACTCTACTGAGGGTGACAAAGTGAGATTGTCTCAAAAAAAAATGGAGAAAACATTTTAAGATGAACAAAAATCAAGATTTTTTGCTACCAAGAGATTTTAATGAAGACAATTCTAAAGGATGCACTTTAGTCAGAAGAAAGGGGACCTCAGTTAACCTTTAACTTTAACAATAGAAGTCAAATAAAGTATAATTCTTTTAGGTCTTCAGAGAGGAATAGCCTGAGGCTAGCTTAAGACAGTTGTCTTACTTTCCTGGACTTTCTTTAGGCTAATCTTATGATGGTTATCTCACTTTCCCAGACTTTCTTTCTTTTCTATAGTTTAAGATAAGAATTGAGGATGTTAGGATTATTGATCAATGTGGTGTACATGACTAGTTCCCAATAAAAGGGAGTAGAAAATAAAGACATTTTGCTACATGCCATCTAAGAGTGTGTAGTCGTTTCTTGCTTTCAAACAATTCTAGGAGCGAGCTTGCACCCGCGGCCAAGCCATCCTTCTCTCCCTGCGAGAAAGAACATCACCTAACAGTAAGTATGTGAGTCATTCTAAAATTTATCAACTTATAAATATACCAGTTTATAAAACAGTAGTAATATTATTCAGTGGAGTTTAAAAATAATATATAATTAATATGATGATATAGCAATTATACTATTACATTATAAAATTAAATATTTTTAATACATTATTAAACAATAATACACAAATGGATAGGCAGTAAAAGCATTCTAAGATCCTTGTGTTTTGCAAGATTTGGGTAAAGGTCCTGATTCGGTTTGGACTTAAGTGTGTATGTTGTCATTTCTGCAGTGACCACCAAAAATTGAAACAGTGTAGAACTCCCTAACTTGTAGAAGAAAATAAGGATATTTACATCACTCAGCTGCACTTATTCTTATCTGCATTCTACATCTCTGTGGATCACTCCTTTATTGATAGATACAACAGAAAAAAAAATCAAATAACTTTGACCAGTCTGGATACCAGTTGCAATACAGGAGTTTACAAACACAGCATGCCTCTGATTGTTTCATTCTTTCATTCTTTTACTTTTGCCCAAAGGTCTCTACACTCAAAAAATAATGAATAAATATACATATTGTACGTTTATAACCTATTATAATTTATGATGTGCTCTTTGGAAATAAAATGGTAATATGTTAACATAGAAAAATAGAAAAGATGACAAAAATATTTGTAATTGCGACTACCTCAATACCAAAAAATAAAAAAATAAAAAAATTGACCTTAGGAGAAAGGATGGAGCAAAATGGCTGAATAGAAACCTTCAGTGATCATCCTCCACAAAAACAACAAATTCAACAGCTTTCACATAAGCAAGCAACTTCAGAAGAACCAAATATCACATGAGCAATCATACTACCTGGTTTTAACATTATATTAAGGAAAGAGGCATTGAAGAAGACAGAAAGGACAGTCTTGCATTACCTGCACCACCCCTCCCCCAGCCCCTGGCTGTGCTGCCCCAGCATCCACAGTGAAGAGAGAATCTATGTGCCCGGGGGTAGGGAAGTGATTATATTACTTAGCACTGAAACTCAGGCCACCCTGCCACAGGGGAACACAGCACAGGGCAGAATTATGCTAGTGGCCCAAGTACTGAGCATTTAGACTTAACCCAGCCAGAAGAAAATTAGCCTCCCTGAAAACCGAGTTCTGGCTATATACCACCACCAGCCAGAGGCCTGGACTAAATCCCCAAAGCAGTCAAGCCACAGGTCAGGCAGACATTGGGCAATTCCTAGGGCAGTGCTGGCTCAGAGTCAGTCAGACTTAGGGTGCACATGAGCAGGTAAGCCAGTGTATGTATCAACCCTCCCCCAAATACAGGCAGAGTGGCTCAGGGAGAGTCTTTTCCCACTGAGGGAAAGGAAAGGGAAAAGTACAGATGACTTTGTTTTGCAACTTGGGTACCAGCTCAGTCACAGCAAAATAAAGTACCATATAGACTCCTAAAGATACAGACTCCAGGTCTTGGTTCCTAGACAGAATTTCTGGACCCACCCTAGGCCAAGAGGAAACATACTGCTTCAAAGAGAAGGGCCCAATCCTGGCAGGATTCACCACCTGCTGACTAAAGACCCCCCTGTAGAGCTTTCTCACTAAAAGTCAGAGGTAGCCAGATAACTGTAACTACAAGCTTTAGGTGAAACTGAATTGGCTTCAGGGCTGTGGTGGTCATGAAGAAATACCCACATCATTCCTCTTCTAATTTCAACAGCCCTGCACAGAAAATGATGGAGGAGAGTGAGAGATTGCCTGGTAATCCAGGGAATTCTCTCACACCTTACACAAATTCACCAAGGCAACACCATCAGGAATCTGCAAGGGTCACATTACTGGGCTTGGGGCAACCACAGTACTGATATGACTACAGTGACCAAAGACATAAATCACAACAAGCAATTCCCTTGAAATATTTCAAAACCCTTCTCTAGAAGGATAGGTTCAAAAAAGCCTAGATAATGAAGATTAAAATCAATTAACTCTTCAGTGCACAGTCATCAATGAACATCCACAAGCATCAAGAACATCCAGGAAAACATGACCTCATCAAATGAACTAAATGAGGGCTGGGCGTGTTGGCTCACACCTGTAATCCTAGAATTTAGGAAGCCAAGGGGGATGGATTGCCTGAGCTCACAGGATCAAGACCAATCTGAGCCAGAGCAAGACCCTGGTTTCTAAAAATAGCCAGGCATTGTGGTGGGCACCTGTAGTCTCAGCTACTTGGGAGGTTGAGACAAGAGAATTGCTTGAGCCCAAGAGTTTGAGGTTGCTGTGAGCTGTGATGCCATAGCACTCTAATCAGGGGTCCTCAAACTTTTTAAACAGGGGGCCAGTTCACTGTCCCTCAGACCACTGAAGGGCTGGACTGTGGGCCCAGGACGAGTTGCTGCTAAGCAGGACAAGCAGCAGCAAAAACACCCGGTGGGCTGGATAAATGTCCTAGGCAGGCTGTGGCCCACGGGCCGTTGTTTGAGGACACCTGCGAAGGTGAAAAAGTAAGACTCTGTCTCATAAAAAAAAAAAGAACAAAATGACCAAACTTGGAGTTATGAAGAAATGTGACTTCTTTTTCTTTCTGAAAAAGAATTCAGAAAAATATTTCAAAATCTCCTGAAGAAGTTCAGTGAACTTTAAGACAGCACAGAGGAATCAGAGAAATTTAACAAAAATTAAAATAATAAAAATAAATCGAGCAGAAATTCTGGAGCTGAAGAATTCAGTTGAAAAACTGAGGAATGATTGAGAATCTCTGATCAACAGAATTAACCAAACAGAAGAAATAATTAGTGAGCCTGAAGATGGGATTTTTGAAAATACACAATCAGAAGAGAAAAATAAATAAAGAATGAAGCATGCCTACAAGATCTAGAATATAGCCTCAAAAGGGCAAAGTAGGAGTTATTGGCCTTAAAGAGGAGGGAGGGAAAGAGAAAAAAAAAAGAGAGAGATTGGGGTAGAAAGTTTATTGAAATAAATGACAACAGAGAACTTTCCAAACCTGGAGAAAGATATCAATCAGGCACAGGAAGTTACTGAACACCAAGCAGATTTAACCAAACAAGACTATCTTAAAGCGTTTAATAATTAAGCTCCTAAAGGTCACAGAGAAAAGGTCCTAGGGGAATCAAGAAAAAAGAAAAAAATAACATATAATGGAGTTCTGACATATCTGGCAGCAAACTTCTCAGTGGAAACTTTACTTGTCAAGCAAGACATATTCAAAGTGCTAAAGGAAAAAAAAAACCCTAAACCTTAAATATTATATCCTACAAAGATATCTTTCAAGCATGAAGGAGAAATACCTTCCCAGACAAACAAAAGCTTGAGGGCTTTCATCCACACCAGATTTGTCCTGCAAAAATGTTAAAAGGAGTTCTTCACTCTAAAAGAGAAAGACACTAAGGAACAATAAGAAATTATCTGAAGGTATCCAACTCACCAGTAACAGCCATTTACATTCAGCATTATTATTGATAGGTAAGGGTTTACTACTGCTATGTTGTTATTTGATTTCTGCTGCTTTGTGGTCCTCTCTCTTTCTTTCCTCCCTTCTGTCTTCCTTTGTTAAAAGTGATTTTCTCTGGTAGTATGTTTTAATTTCTCGCTTTTTATTTTTGTGTATCACTTATAGGGTTTTTGATTTGAGGTTACCATCACGCTTGCAATAAAACACTTTAAAACCAGTTGTTTTAAACATGTGACAACTCTGCTTACAAATAAGCAAAGATAAATCTAACAAAAAGAGAGAGAGAAGACACAAATAAATAAAATCAGGAATGAAAAAAGGTACATTACAACTGTTCTGGCAGAGACCCAAAGGATTATTAAAGACTATATGAGCAACTATATGCCAAATATAGAAAACCTAGAAGAAACAGATAAGTTCCTGGACACATACAACCCACCAAGACTAAACTGAGAAGAAAACCAAAATCTGTGTAAACTGACAACAAGTAATAAAATAGAAGCAGTAATAAAAAGTCTTCCATCAGAAAAAGTCCAAGATCTGATGGTTTCACTGCTGAATTCTACCAAGCATTCAAAGAAGAACTAAGTTTTTTGTTTTGTTTTGTTTTTTGAGACAGAGCCTTAAGCTATCCCCCTGGGTAGAGTACTGTGGCATCAGAACTCACAGCAACCTCCAACTCCTGGGCTCAAGCGAGGCTCCTGCCTCCACGTCCTAAGTAGCTGGGACCATAGGCACCTGCCACAACTCCGGGCTATTTTTTGGTTGCAGCTGTCATTGCTTGGCGGGCCAGGCTGGATTCAAACCCACCAGCTCAGGTGTATGTAGCTGGCACCTTAGCCACTTGAGCCACAAGCACCAAGCCAAATATCAATCCTACTTAAACTATTCCAAAAAAATCAAGAAAGAGGGAATACTCCAAAAGTTACTCTGCAAGGCCTGAATCAGCCTGATACTCGAACCAGACAAAGACACAAGAAAAAAATGAAAACTATAGGCAAATATCTCTGATGAACATAGATGCAAAAATCCTCAACAAAACACCAGCAAAACAATTTCAACAACACATTAAAAAGATTATTCATCATGATCAAGTGGTATTTACCCCCAAGGATACAAGATGATTCAACATATGCAAATCAATCAATGTGGTACATCATATCAACAAAATAAAGGACAAAAATCATATGATCATTTCAAGTGATGCCAAAAATATATTTGATAAAATTCAACATGGTTTCACAATAAAAACTCAAAAAACTGAGTATAGAGGAAACTTACAAGATAAAAGTCATATATGACAGACCCAAAGCTACTATCATTCTGAATAGGGAAAAGCTGAAAACCTTTCCCCTAAGATCTGGAACAAGACATGATGGTCACTTTCACCACTGTTATTCAACATGGTACTAGAAGTTCCAGCTGGAGCTATCATTCTCGAGAATAAAATACAAGGGATTCAAACTGGAAAGGCAGATTGTCCTTGTCTGCAAATGGTATGATCTTATATCTAGGGAAATCCAAGAACTACATAAAAAAAAAAAACTATTAGAATGGATAAAGAAATTCAGTATATTTGCAGGATACAAAATCTATATATAAAAATCATTTTTCATCACCATCGGTTTTCTTTTTTCTGGTTTATTCATTTATTTGAGTGGATTATTACCTAATAACTGAATGTTAAAGTGTTCATGAATTGTGGTCCAAATATAAATGTTTACTAGATATATACAGTTGACATTTATTCAAACAGATATAATTGATCTTCACTTTTATAGGATTCTGTATTTAGGAATTTGTTACTCAATAAAATATGTTTGGCATGGTCATAAAAAAAAATCACTAGCATTTCCATATGCTAACAGGAAACAACCTGAAAAAGAAACCAAGAAAGTAATCCCACTTACCATAGCTACAAATAAAGTAAAATATTTAGGAATAAACTTAACCAAAGAAGTGAAAAGATCTCTGTAATGAAAACTATAAAGCATTGATGAAAGAAATTGAGGTGGATACAATAAAAGGGAAGACATTCTATGCTCGTGGAGTGGAAGAATCAATATTGTTAAAACGTCCATTCTATCCAAAGCAATCTACAGTTCAATGCACTCCCAATCAAAATGCCAATGACATTCTTCACAGAAAAAGAAAATATCATCCTAAAATTTATATGGAACCATGACAGACTCAGAAAAGCCAAAGATATCCTGAACAAAAAGAACAAAACTAGGGGTATCACATTACCTGACTTCCAATTATATTACAGAGCTGTAGTATCCAAGAAAATGTGGTCTGGCAGAGCAACAGACACATGGACCAACAGAAGAGAATAAAGAACCCAGAAATAAACCCACACATTTATATAGTAAACTTATCTTCAACAATAGTGCCAACCACATACAATGGGAGAAAGAACAGTGGTCTTTAAAAAATGGCAAAAAATGGTGCTGGAAAAACTTGGTATCTATATACAGAAGAATGAAACTAGACCTTTATCTCTTATCACATACAAAAATCAAATCAAAATGAATTAAAGACTTAAATCTAAGACCTGACACTATGAATTTACTAAACGAAAACACTGGGGAAATGCTTCAGGACGTTGATCTACTCAAGTACTTCTTGAGTAATACCCCTAAAGCACAAGCAACCAAAGCAAAATTGGACAAATGGTATCATGTCAAGGCAAAAAGCTTTTGCACAGCAAAGGAAACAATCAACAAAATGAGACAACTCACATAAAGGGAGAAAATATTTGCAAACTACCCATCTAACAAGGGATTAATAACTAGAATGTAAAATAGTTTCAACAAATTGACAAGGAAAAAAATCAAATAATACAATTAATAGGGCAAAGGATCTGAATAGATATTTCTCAAAGGAAGACATATACATGGTCAATTGGTAGACACGCACCATCATTAGCCATCAGAAAAATGCAAATCAAAGCTATAATGAGATTTCATCACACCCCAGTTAAAACAACTTTTATGCATATTAAAAAGATAGACAATAACTAATGCTGGCACAGACATAGAGAAAGGGAAACACTAACATGCTGTCGATGGGAATGTAAATTAGTGCAACTGCCATGAAGAACATTATAAGATTCCTCAAAAATCTAAAAATAGAACTACCATATGACCTAACAATCCCACTTCCATATCAAAAGATGGAAATTCAGTATATAAAATATGTATATCTTCCTTCTCATGTTCATTGTAGCACTGGTCACAATAGCCAAGATTTGGAGTCAACCTAAGTGTCCATCAACAGACCAATGGGTAAAGAAATTGTGGTACATGTACACAATGGAGTATTACAGAGTCACAAAAAAATAAATAAATAAATAAAATCTTCCCATTTGCAGCAATGTGGATGGAACTAGAGAACATGGTGGTAATGAAATAAGCCAAGTACAGAAAGGCAAATGTCACATGTTCTCACTCATATGTGGAAGCTAAATATTAAAGACCATTAATGTCATACAGATGGAGAATAGAATAGTTATTATGAGAGTCTCGAAAGGGTAGTAGTGGGGATGTGGGCATGTGGATGGTTAATGAGTGCAGAAATATAGTTAAATAGAATGAGCAATAGTTGATAACACAACGGGATGATTATAAACATCAAAAAGTTAGGGTATATTTTAAAATAACTAGAAGAGTGGAATTGGAATGCTCCTAACACAAAGAAATGATAAATGCCTGAGATTATGCATACCTCAATTACCCTGATTTGATTAACTCACATCATATACCTCTATCAAAACATCAAGTGTACCCTACAAAAATACACAGCTATTATATACCAATAATAATTTTAAAAGTTAAAATATTAAAAACTTATTCTTTTTAAACTCTTTGGAGAAATAAAGTAACCTTCCCTTCATGGTCCAATCTTCTTACTCAAATAGTCTGACTTGTCAAACTATTTGGAAGACAGTTTGCAAATAGATTTTTTTTCTCTTTATTTGCAAATGATATTTGAGGAATTTCAGCTAACAAACAGCTTAGATTAATTTTTTCTTATATAAATAAGAAAATAAATCTGTGTTTCAGAATCCTTGGAATAATAATCAATGGAATTTATGGCATTGTAGAAACCTAAAGTTACTTACCAATTATATGGATCTATGAATTTCACAGATCAAAGCTAGCCAGTTTGATCCCTGCAACTAACTCTTCTGGTGCCAGCTATAAAAGCTTCATTTATGGAGAATCTCCATGAAGGCTGGAAATTTAATCATCTTTCAGAGTGTATTATATTGTTTCTCCTTCCACATGCTTCTCTCTTTTCTCTGGATTCTTAGAAATATTTTTAAATCAGTTTTCTGGATTTGGCAATAGAAAATGAGAGAAATAATCAGAGCAACACTAAGCCTGAAACTCTGCTGGAAGGTTATGGACAAACTAAGCTTATGTAATTGATAACTGAAATGCATGACTGAGGCAAGAATCTCAACCAATCAAGATATGTTATGTCCAGGAAAAAGGACAGTCACAGACACATTTGTGGCTGATTTTTCTGAAAAGGTTTCCAGGAGGTTTAGTGTTTATACATTTCCTTAAAAGGAGGAAAAGTATGCAGGAAGAGGGGAAGTAAAGAAAATGGTTACATTTTTGTGAGACTTTAGTTAGTGCCCAGGAAATCTACATTTTACTATATCATTATTAATTTACTATAACTTACTATAATATTGTTAAACATTAATAAGGTTAATGTTTAAAGAGAAAAAGGGAGTAAAGGAAAAATCAATTATGCAGACATCTCTGGGTAGGGGGAGGGAAGATTGATCTCATCTTTTCCCTGTTCTGCACTTGGAAAGATAAGCTTAGTATCACCATCATTAGTGTGGAATCAGACTTTAGTTTTAGGAGCTAAACTTAGACTGTAGATCTAAAGTTATAACTGGCATGCTTTTGTTTATGAGAGCCCAGCAAAGAATTTACTTATGAATGATCTGTGGAGGCAGTCCTTTGCACATACCTGAGACCTTTTACCTTCCCATGGGAATCGGCTAGTGCATAATGTTAGTAACAGCTATTCATTTGGAAAGGGGTACTGTACAATTTAAACTCCAGGCTTGATGTTCTCTTTTGAATAAGATGTTTGGTGGGGGCAGACGTACATGGGTATTTGCAGGACAGAGACAGAGCTCAAAAATATTCCATGAGTGGGAAAAGATATTGAAAAATGAATCTTATACATACTATAAAGGATAATGGAGTGAAATGAAAAAGCAGCATAAATATTGCTAGATGTTGTAAAGTAAATATGTTCGGTTTTATTTTGAGAAAAGCAAGGTAAAGACAAATTATTTTTAAAGAACACTTCTGGTTGGAGGGAGCAGCTGATGAGGGCATTGTGTATATGGAAAAGGACGTATTCTCTCCTACTGTTAGCCATGCTTTCTTCTGAGAAGGCAGATTCAGAAGTTCAGGATGGAGCATTTATGTTCTAAATCACACATTTCTGACTTTCTTAAATTATTACAATGACCATGTATTAATTTTACTATTGAACCACTCTGTTTACATAATAAAACTAAAGATCATAGAATTACTATGTGAGCCTTGCCTTTAGCTCTTAAATCTGTGGGGATCAAATAAAATAGGAAAATATTAAGGATTATGAAAATTCTCTTATCAAGGAAGGTCTAAACTAAAAATAAAATCATAAGAACCCCCCCAGTAACTGAACAGATCCCCCTCCTAGTCAAGGGGACCCCCCAAAAACCTTAAAACTGAGTTTTTGGCCATTACCCAAAGGGAGTTCAGGCTTGCCTCCTTCTCCCCTCTCCTTTTTGTGGTTTAGACACAACTGATCAGTATTAACTTAAAATACATATCATAAGACTAACCAAACAGCCTCTTTGCAGCAATAAGATACTAAGTTACAAACAGGCCCTAAAACCATGCAGGGCAAAGGTTTAATCATGCCTACAGGCCATCAACTTCTTCACCAGATAACTTTGAGTTGGTATATTGTGGTTTGTTCTATGATTAACCAGCTTCTTCATTTAAAACATTCCTTTCTACTGATTCCAAGCCTTTAGCACAAAGTTTTATTTCTTTAAACAATGACAAATCAAAGAATCTCTGAATCTATCCATAATCTGCAAGTCCCCTGTTTCAAAATGTCCCCACCTTGTCAGACCAGACCACTGTATTAACATGACTTCCAAGTATTGATTTATAATTTTACCCGCAATTTCTGTCTCCATAAAAATGTCTAGAATCAAACTGTAACACAACCACCTTTGGCACATTTTTTTAGGACCTCTGGAAACTATGTTCCCCAGGCTGCAGTCGTTCGTGTGCGCTTATAATAAACCTCTTTATTTTATGGAATTCGGGTTTTCCCACTTACAAAAACATATTGATACTGGACTTTCAGGTTCTTGGTCTCGGTGATTTGAAGAATAAATCTGCAGACCATAGATCAGTAGCAAGATAGAATTTATTTACAGAAAAAGAATACAAAAACACTAAAGTTTCTGGTAGGGAGAGAAAACCCAAGTCAGGGGAGAAAAGCTCTCTCTGTTTTTGTTTTTGTTTTTGTTTTTGCCTCACTGTCTCTCTCTGTTTAGCGGTATATATAGGTGCATGGTTTCCTTCTATATGAGGCCAGGAAATGAATGGACACAGTCTCTTCTGAGGGGGCAAGGTGAATGAATATCCTAAAGAATGGGCACAGTCCATTCACTGAATGGAGGCCTAGGAAACTTACATGAAATTGATCTAGGCATAGGAAATGGGGGTTCCATATTTAGTCATAAGTGTAAAGGGAAGGAGACACCAACCAGGCATCTCCCCAGCAGTTGTCCAGTCCCTTTGGCTACTGGAGCCTCCGGTGGGGAAGGGAGGCTCCCTGACCCCCCACTTGCCTACCTCCAGCCCGCTGGTTCCTCTGTGGGCTGCGGGTGCACCAACACCGCCAAGGCGGAGGCGGCAGGTCCTCCAGCCCCACTCAGCTGAGCTGGCTGGGGCGCCACCTGTCCTGTATCATTCCTCCCTCTCTGAGTAGAAACTCTAACTGTTGTTAGGGGAAAAGGGCGAAGACTTGATCTAACTGCTTCCTGCTGATTTGGGCGATGATAGAAGGGGCAGTTAGGTTTTCTTTGGAGGGAGAATGATTCAGGGATCCACAATAGAATCAGGTCTTGGACAAGAACCATCTTTACTGTGTGTAGCTTGATGACATTTCTGGAAGATACAAATCTGATTAAGACATTAAGATAAGCAAAGGTGGCTCGGCGCCTGTGGCTCAATCGGCTAAGGCGCCAGCCACGTACACCTAAGGTGGCGGGTTCGAATCCCCAGCCCGGGCCCGCCAAACAACAATGATGGCTGCACCCAAAAAATGGCCGGGCGTTGTGGCAGGCACCGGTGGTCCCAGCTACTTGGGAGGCGAAGGCAGGAGACTCGCTTGAGCCCAGGAGTTGGAGGTTGCTGTGAGCTGTGATGCCATGGCACTCTACCCAGGGGGATAGCTTGAGGCTCTGTCTGAAAAAAAAAAAAAAAAAGATAAGCAAAGGTAGAACAGTGTGAGGAGGGATTAATCACAGTGTCAGGTTAGAAGAACAGAGTTAGTGATGTTAAAAGAAAACTATAGTAACACTTTCCCTGCTGTTTTCTAAATAATAACTTCAAACTTTCCTTTGAAAGGCTCACAAGTGTAGGTGGACAGTGGCTGGCTCTCTTCATAGTCTGTTTCTGCAGAAGGTGGAGGGTTCCAGGATTTTACTTGTGAATGATGTATCCAGGGATCCACGCCCATAACTTTAACAGCTGTAGAAGAAGACAAAATAACAGAAAAGGGACCTTCCCAAGTTGGGGTTAGGGAAGGTGAATTAGTGGGAAGAGTTTTGATCATGACTAGATCTCCAGGAGAGAAAAGCTCCTGGAGTGTTGAATGTGAAAATGTAGTTGGGAGGTTTTTAAGGATTTGTTGAAATTTAGCTAAAGATGTGATATGTTTTACTAACTCTACAGTCTCTAGATCTAGTAATAAATCATCAGTTAAAAAGGGTCCTCCATATAATAATTCGAATGGGCTACAACTGAGCTTCTGAGGTAGATTCCTTATTCTAAGGAGAACAATGGAAAGTAATTTAGTCCAAGGGAGATGAGTCTCTTGAGTTAGCTTTCATAACTGTCCTTTAATTTTGTCATTCATTTTTTCTACCTTCCCAGAGGATTGAGGTCTCCAGGAGCCGTGCAGGTGATATTGTGTGCCCAGAGCTTTAGATATTCCCTGTGTTACTGTTGCCTTGAAGGCCAGCCCATAAGCACTTTGCAAACTTTGAGGGAGTCCAGACCTGGGGGTAATCTCATGTACTAAAGCCTTTACAACTTTCTGGGCCTTTTCTGTCCTACAAGGGAATGCTTCAACCCAATTAGTAAAAGTATCCACAAATATCAGTAAATATGGTATGCCACGTACTTTCGGGAGGTGAGTGAAATCCATTTGCCAATCTTAACCTGGGTATCTACCATGTTTCTGTATACCTGGGGGAGCTAGATGGTGATTTAAAGGATTGTTTCTCTGACATATCTCACAAGTCCTTGTTATCTGTTTCATGACTTTGAATAGGTTTTTGTCTGTAAAGAGAGCCTTAGTCATTTGATAGGTACTTTCGGTGCCAAAAATGAAAGGACTGATATAAAGTTTTAAGTATTTTCCATTGACTTGCAGCAAGTAATAGCAAAAATCACTTTTATTTTGTAACCAGTCTGATGGAAGTAGTGAATAGTCTCTGGATAAAGCTCACTCCTTCTCTTTTTGGGTATACTGAGGTGCATGATTCTCAAGTGATCCCTCCCAAGTAAGGGGTGCCACAGTGAGAATTATTCCTTTATGTGCTGCCATTTTAGACTCTTTATCAGCAAGTTGGTTACCTGCAGAAATGTCATCTAAGGTCTTTTGATGTCCCTTACAATGAATAACTGCTACTTCTTGTGGAACATGAACGGCTTGTAACAATCTGTCTATTTCATGATGATATTTTATGGGGGAGCCATTGGAAGTTAGGTGTTGTCTTTCCTTCCAAATAGCAGCATGTAAAATGAGGAAGGCATATTTTGAGTCAGTGTATATATTGACTTGTTTGTTTCTCCCAATTTCTAAAGCACGGGTTAAGGCTATTAACTCAGCTAATGTGCACTGGTTCCTGGAGGGAGAAACCCACTCTCAATTACAGCATACTGAGTAACTACAGCATAGCCTGCTTTTCAAGTTCCATGTTCTATGAAAGAACTTCCATCTGTATATAAAACCATCTCAGGATTAGATAGAGGGGGTTTCTTGTAAATCTGCTCTAGCTGCATAGGTCTGTGCTATAATTTGTTGGCAATTATGCCCTATCTCCTCATGGGATTCAGGGAGGAAAGTGGCAGGATTCAAAGTAGAACAGGTGCATAATTGCAGCACTGGTCCTTCTAGTAATAAGGCTTGATATTTCAGAAGGCAGTTATCTGACAGCCAAAGGTTGCTCTTAGAATTCAAAAGGCCAGTAAGATTATGATAAGTATAAATAGTTAAATCTTTTCCTAAAGTTAGTTTCGTTGCTTCCGGGGTTAAGAGGGCCACAGCTGCGATGACTCGTGAACAGTGTGGCCATCCCTTGGCCACAGTGTCAATTCCTTTACTAAGATATGCTACAGGTTGTAGAACTGGACCGTGGTATTGGGCCAAAACTCCCAGAGCAATTCCAGTTCATTCTGTAATATATAGATTAAATTACTGTCCAGGGGGAAGACTCAAAGCAGGGGCCTGCAAAAGAGCAATTTTTAACTGTTGGAATGCCTTATCTGCTTCTGCTTACCATTCTAAAGTGATGAGGCCCTGTTTTTGAGCATTTTAAATTAAGAATAGAGCGGTTTAGCTATTTCACTATATCCAGGGATCCAGAGTCTGCAGAAGCCTGTAATTCCTAAGAAGCCTCAAAGTTGTCTGAGAGTTCGAGGTTTAGGGTGAGCCAATATTGGTTCTATTCTGTCTGTGCCCAAGGCGCTCTTCCCCTACTAAAGCTGGAGACCCCAATAATGAACTTCTGGGACACATAATTGGGCTTTAGCCTTAGAAACTTTGTACCCACAATCAGCTAGACCTTTTAAGAGAGCTTGTGTAGCTTTGTGGCATTCTTCTGCATCTGATGCTCCCGAAAGAATGTCATCTACATACTGAATAAGAGTCACTATAGGATATGAAAAATGACTCAAGTCTTTGACTAAGGCTTGTCCAAACAAGTCAGGATTGTCCCTAAATCCCTGGGGTATCACAGTCCAAGTAAGCTGGGTGATGGAGTCAGAGGGGTCCTCAAAAGCAAAAAGGTATTGGGAATTTTCATGAAGTGGATTGCGAAAGAAGGCATCTTTCAGGTCTAAGACTATAAAATAGGCAACTGTTTCAGGGATATGAGATAATAAGGTATATGGATTGGGAACTACAGGGTGGGGAGGAATGACTGCTTCGTTTATAATACGGAGATCTTGGACTAGCCTCCAGGATCCGTTTGGTATTGGCACTCCTAGAATAGGGGTATTACATGGACTATTGCAAGGTATTAATAAGTTCTGTCGCTTGAGATTCTGAATTATGGGTATTAATCCATTCATAACATCTGTTTTTAGAGGATATTGGTTTTGATTGGGATAAATGGTGGGATTCTTTAGCGTAATTTGGACTGGTTGAGCATATCTTGCTCTTCCCACCTGTCCCTCAGTAGTCCACACTTCTGGGTTAATTTCTGTCTCTAATAAGGGAAGACATAATATAGGTTCCTGTCCCATATTCAAATAAATGGTTGTTCCTGCCTTAGTTAGTATGTCCCTTCCCAAAAGAGGAGCAGGGCTTTCAGGCATGATTAGGAAGGCATGAGAGAATAGCCAGTCATCCCAATTGCAGCTTAAAGGCTGAGAGAAAAATTTGGCAACTGGCTTTCCAGTCACCCCCTGTATAGTTACAGAGTTGGGTTAGAGAGAAGTATGGAAAAGGTTGCTCCAGTGTCCAGGAGAAATTCTATCTCCTGGCCCTCCACTATAAGGTGAACCTGGGGCTCCTGAGGGGTGATGACACAAACTGGAGCCATGAGAATCTGCTCCAGGCACCCTCAGTCCAGTTTGGGTGCTGATGGGATCACTGTCCCTGGTGGCCTTCAGCTCTGAGGACAGGCCACCCTCCAGTGGTCACCCTTGCATCCTGGACAGGGGCCAGATGGCTTGCCCAGCCAGTGGTGCTGCTGGGGGCAGTCTCTTCTGAAGTGGCCAGTCTGACCATGTTGGAAGCATTTGCTCTTAGCTGCTCCAGCTTCCCTCTGCCCCTGAAAGGTGCCTGAGAGGGCCATTACTCGAGCTGTCATTCTTTTTCAATCCCTTCTCTCTTTTTCCTCCTCTTTTTCCTGATCTCGGTTATAAAAGACCATAGTGGCCATTTTAAGAAGATTCTCCAGGTTATGATCTGGGCCTAGAGCCAATTTCTGGAGTTTTCTTTGAATGTCTGCAGCCACTTGAGTGATAAATTTGTCTTTTAAAATAATTTGACCCTCTATGGTATCAGGTGTCAATTGGGTGTGTTTTCTCATTGCCTCCCTAAGCCTTTCAAGAAAGGCTGAGGGTCTCTCATTTTGCTCCTGGCAAACAGTAGACAACTTGGAATAATTCACAGGCTTTTTCTTGGATCAAATCAAACCTTCCAGGATACATGTTAAAAAATATTTATGTCACCAGTCACCTTCCCTTTCAGGGTCCCATTCATGATCCTGAAAGGGAACTGCCTGTCTTCCCGTGGGGTATCTGTCCCTTTCCCCAGGAGAGATAACACCCATCAATATTGGACATGAACCATAAATCACCCCACTTCCTAGCTTCATCCAGGAATTCATTCGTTTGATCTAGTAGTAACATTATATCCCGCCAAGAGAGGTCAAAGCTTTGTCCTAACCCTTGGAGAACATCTATGTACTTATCGGGGTCATCAGAAAATTTTCCTAAATCAACTTTAATTTGCTTTATATCTGCTAGAGAAAACGGAGTGTATACTCACGCACTTCCTCTTTCACCACTCGTAGTCTCAACCAAGGGACACAGAGAAGGATATGGTTGCCTTCTGGGGGCCCCAAGTAGAACCAGAAAAAACTCTTGGGACAGCCTCTCTCCTGGGGTTTTCTGAACACATGGAGGAGGGTGTGGGAGACATAGATGGTGGGTTTGATCTAGGTGTTAATGGTGTCTCCCTCAAAAATCCCTGACAGGTCTTACACAGTTGGGGGTGGGGGGGTGTTCCTGAGGGAAAAGAACACTTGCACATAGGGCACCTCAGACCACTTTTCTTCCGGCTTACAAAAAGCATCTAACTGGAAAATAGTGTCATAATTAAGATTACCCTCTGGGGCCATTGTTCACCAGGAGGAAGTTGATATTGAGGCCAGGCCTGGGTGCAGAAGAAAATCATACATTCCTTTTTCAGCGTCTGGGGATCATACATGTCCCAGTGCTCCAGAATATAGCCCAGCGGGGTGTTTTAGCAGTACAGGCCAAAAAATCAGGTATCCAGGAGGCTGTCCCACCTGATGACAGTTCTCTTGGCAAGAGAATGTTACCCATCTGTGGGAAAGAACAAACGTCCAGCGTCTTAATCAATCCCATCCTGTACTCCTGAGTCGTCCAGAGTGTCCTCTGACCAACCCAAGAATCCTTCCAACCAAACAAAAGGAAGCATCCTTCCAATGTTTGGGGAAGAAACCCTGAGGAGAGTGGCCTCCTCAGCCCCTGCGCTTGTCTGGAATTAGCCACTCTTACCAGTGTAGCTCTTAGTGCCCACTGGTTCTCCTGTGCTTATACCATGCCAGCAGCACAGCTCTGAGAAATCAGGTATCAAGGAGCCTTGGTCACACCTGATGCATATATTCTGCCCCTTTCTGCCCCTTCCCCCCACTAGCCTCAGAGTATCAATCAAAATGTGACCAGATGTCCTGCTTTTGGCGGGACAGTCCCGATTTTTAACAATTTGTCCCGTGTCCTGTGGCATTTTTTAAAAGTCCCAATTTTTGGAAAAAATGCACAACAAGCTAGGGAACAGCAGGAAGGGCCTAGGAAGGGAATATACAGAATATACTGAAGATGACAAAATTTCGGTAATCAAAGTGGCAAATGAAGTTAATAATTTAAAATTTCAGTGTCAAGAGTGGTTAGAAAATAATATTTGTAAATTGTACTTTAAAAAATATATATTACAATACTATTTTTGCGTTCTGTGAAAATTTTTTTGCTCCATATAGACCAAATTTTTAATTAAGAACTCGCCCCCCCCCTCCCCACCCTACCCCCAGGTCAATGGTGTCCCACTTTACCAATGTTAAAATCTGGTCACCTTAGGATAAGCCCCATCCTGGAGAAAATGGCTGTGCAATGTTTGCACATTCAACTGTATAGAATTCATGTAAGCTTTTCCAAATTCCCTGTAACAAAAAGGAAAATAGGCTTTCCGGCCTAAGCAGGTCTTGATGTTAAATACTATGTTTTCTAACTTCCCTTTCTTTTCCAAAAGTTAGAAAGGCAACAATAACTAAATTTAGTTACAAATCAGGGTTGAGTTGAAAGACACTTTGAAACTTTTTGTATCACAATTAGTTGTGCTGAGCCAAAGTCCTAGAGAAACCTAGAATTATTTTAAATTTCCCCACACCAGAAGAAATCAAATATTCAGGGTCATGAGTGGTAGCCAAAGTTCAGGGCCATTCTCACCTTGGGGAGTCATTCTGGGCTTCCCTTCACAGGCCTCTGTTTGCCCAGACACACTGTGGAGGGAAGGCATTTTGCCCTTTATTTGGAGTTGACTTCTCTTTAAGAAGGTCAGTCCTTTTTTTTTCCTCAGACACATAAAAAGTCAATCTAATTTAGTTCTGCAATGCAAGAAATAACAAGGACCTTACAGCACACCTACAATATTTGAAACACTTAAAACATCTGAAAAATACCAGAAGTAACCAGTAACAAACCCAACTAAATACATAAAGCAATCCTTTACCAACATCCAAACAAAGTATGTAAACTATAAGGAGAGAGAGAGAAGCAGCAAAGGTCTATAGAGATAACTAGAAAACGTTTGGGACCATTGATGAGATGAAAAGATAGTAAAAGCTGGGAGAGCACAAGTTTTCAAAGGCCCTCCCAAGTCCTGGGGTCAGAACCATTCCTGGGGATCCCAGGGCCTCTGGGTGCTACTTCCTTACTCAGCTCTCTACCAGAGAAAAGAAATAAACAGAGAATAGTTTCAAAATTCTTTGAACAGTCCCTTTGCCTCCTTTCTGAAGCCAAGGGGAATTAGAAAGTTTGCTCCCCAATGGCCTCTTGCCTGTGACCCAGAGGTCAGCATCTACACTATGCACATTTACAGGCTGGTGGGCATTTTAAGTTACTAGTCTCTAACATTATCACTATAGAAATAAGAAGGATAGAGGTAAGCGGTCCCCTTGCTTACTACAGATCATCAATCCTCGTATGGGCCACCAAATCTAATATTGGAATTTTGTCTTGTCTCCTGGCTGGCTTGCCAAATCTGATACCGGACTTTCAGGTTCTTGGTCTCAGTGATTTGAAGAATAAATCCACGTATGACAGATAAATTCTGGCAAGACAGAATTTATTTACAGAAGAAGAATACAAAAACACTAAAGTTCCAGGTAGGGAGAGAAAACCCAAGTCGGGGAGAAAAGCTCTCTCTGTTTTTTTTTTTTTTTCCTCACCTTCTCTCTCTGTTTAACAGTATATATAGATGCATGGCTTCCTTCTATACCAGGCCAGGAAATTAATGGACACAGTCTCTTCTGCTGGGGCAAGGTGAATGAATGTACTAATGAATGGACACAGTCCATTCACTGAATGGAGGCCTAGGAAACTTGCATGAAACTGACCTAGGCATAGGAAATGGGAATTCCGTATTTAGTCATAAGTGTAAAGGGAAGGAGACACCAAGGTGCAGGCGTCTCCCCAGCAGTTGTCCAGTCCCTTTTGCTACTGGAGCCTCCGGTGGGGAAGGGAGGCTCCCCCTCCCCTTCACTTGCCTACCTCCAGCCCACTGGTTCCTCTGTGGGCTGCGGGTGCACCAACACGGCCAAGGCGGAGGAGGCAGGCCCTCCAGCCCCACTCAACTGAGCTGGCTGGGGCACCACCTTTCCTGTATCAATATTAGTTCTTCAAGGGGTATGTACTTACTATGCTTCCAATTTAAAATTATAATTTCAGTGAATAATTTACAAATGTTGAAGAATGACACAACTATTTTCTAGAAATAATAGAAACATTTGAAGTGGCAATATCCTTTATTAATTCTTGATGAAAGATTAGCATATGAAGTGAAAACATATGAACCTTAATTAACATTTTTAAATATTGAGAAATGGAGGAGAAGTAGGAAAAGAAAATCGATCTTTTTCTTTTAATCCATTTCTCTGCATGGGAGAGTATTTTTCCTTCACTCAAATAACTTGGGTTTAGTGTTATAATTTATACCTTTAAAAATAAAAAGCCATATGAATAAATACAGTAAACAGTATAGTCTTTTATCATAATGAGTAAAATCAATTAAATCTTGTTCTAGGTAAAGAAGAGAGAAATTCAAGAAGAAAAGTAAAACCTCCAAAATGAACATAGTAAAAAAGATACAAGATATTGTCTATGACGAAACATATGGATGGCTCATTTCATTTAGCTTAAGGTCCCCCAACTTTATCTGTTGTCACAATAAATGAGATTCTCTTCTTTTGCAAGACTGAATAGTATCCCTTTGTATATATATGTACCATAGTTTTTTTAAATCCATTTATCTTTTAATGAACACTTGGGTTGTTTCTTTATCTTGGCTGCTGGGAATGGCACTGCAATGAACATGGGAGTGCAGATATCTCTCTGAGACCCTGCTTTCTATTCCTTTGGTTATACACCCAGAAGTGGAATTGCTGAGTCATATGGTAGTTCTATTTTTAAGTTTTTCAGGAATTTTCCTACTGTTTTCCATAGCTACTTCATTGCTTCACATTCCCACCCACAGTGTACAAGGTCCCAATTTCTCCACAAGCACACCAACATTTGTTATCTTTTATTTTTTAATAATAGCAATCCTAACAGGTGTGGAATAATATCTCATTATAGTTTTTATTTGCATTTCCCTGATAACAACAGTGAACATTCTTTCATATACCTGTTGTATAATTTTCATGTTAGTCTATTAAATGTGTTAGAACAAAATACCATAAGCTGGAGGGTTTAAATAATAGACAATTACTTCTCACATTTCTGGAGACTGAGAAGTCCATTTGTGTTGACAAATTTGGTGCTTGATAAGGGTCAACTTCCGGGTTTATAGATGATTATCTTCTTACTGTGTCTTCATATAGTAAGAGACAGAGAGGGACAGAGGAGCTCTCTGGGATCTCCTTTATGGGGGCACTCATTTCATGCATAAAGACGGCACTCTCATGACCTAATCATTTCCCACGGGTCCCACTTCCTAATACCATCATATTGGAGGTTAAGATTTAACATATGAATTTGGTGTGGGGAGACACAAACACTTAGTTTACACAACATCTTCTTTAGAGAAATGTCTGTTCAAACCCTTTGACCATTTTTCAATCAGGTTTTTTGTTTTACTATTGAGTTGTAGGAGTTCCTTATATATTTTTGAAATTGACCTTTTAATCATTATATGGTTTGAAAATACTGTCTCCCATTCTTTAGGCTGCTTTTTCATTCTATTCATTGTTTTCTTTCCTATGCAAAAGCTTTCCAGTCTTATATATGCTAAGTGAAATAAGGCAGTTACAAAAGGATAAATATTGCTGGATTCTAGTTATATGAGGTACATAAAATAGTCAAATTCATAGAAGCAAGAATACAACAGTGGTTATCAGGGTCTGGGGTTTGGGGTAATGGAGAATTTTCATTCAAAGGGTACAGAATTTCAGTTGTGCTAGATGAATATGTTCTAGAGATCTGCTGTACAACCTACTGCCTATAGTTAACAAAATAGTATTGCACACTTCAAAATTTGTTCAGATTTGTTTTGTGGTCTAACCTATGATCCATCCTGGAGAAAATTCAATGTATGTTTGAGAAGACTGTGTTTTATAAATAGAAAATCTTTAAGACTCCACCAAAAAACTATTCAAACTTATAAACTAATACAGTAAAGTTGTAGGATATAAAACTAACACACAAAGACCAGTGGTATTTCTATACACTAATAATGACCTAACTGAAAAAGAAATGAGAAAAGCAATTACATTTATAATAGATACAAACAAAATTAAATAGGAATAAACTTAACCAAGGAGGTGAAAGATAACAGATTTTTTTCAGTAGTTTTCACATTGAAAACTACACAATTTGGGGAGAGGAACTTAAGAAGACATAAATAAATGAAAAGGTACTCCATGTTCATGAATTAGAATTAATATTGTTGTGAGGTCCATATTATCCGAAGCGAACAAAGATTCAATACAAAACCTATCAAAATCCCAATGGTAATCTTCACAGTAATAGAAAACAAATTCTAAAATTCATGTGAAAACCCAAATAGCCAAGGCAACCTTGAGCAAAAAGAAGAAAACTGGAGGCATCACACTACTTGACTTCAAACTATAACATATTTCAAAGCTATAGTAATTAAAATAACATGGCACTGTCATAGAAATAGATAAATTAACCAATAAACCAGAATAAAGAGCCAAGAAATAAAAACTTACACATTTGCAAGCAATTGATTTTCAACAAAGGTGCCAAGAACACACAGTTGGGGAGGACAATCTCTTCAATTAAGGATGTTGGGAAACTGGATATCCACATACAGAAAAATGAAATAGGATCCTTATCTCATAATATACACAAAAATTAATTCAAATAGATTAAAGTTACCTGTAAGACCTGAAACTGTAAAAATACTGGAATAAAACAGAAGGAGAAGCTATACAACATTGGTTTGGGCAATGATTTTTTTGGAATGGTCCCAAAAGTTCAGGCAACAAAATAAAAAATAGACAAATGGAATTACATCAGACTAACAGGCTTTTGTACAACAAAGGAAAGGATTAGGTATGAGAGTGAAGAGACAACCTACAGATCTGGAGAAAATATTTGTAAATAATACATCTGATAAATGGTTAATATTAAAAATATGTTAAGAATTCAAAAAAACTCAAGGGCTTGGCACCTGTAGTTCAGTGGCTAGGGTGCCAGCTAGATACACCAGAGCTGGCAGGTTCGAATCCAGCCCAGGACTGCCCAACGATAACAACCCCAAAATAGCCGGATGTTGTGGCAGGTGCCTGTAGTCCCAGCTACTTGGGAGGCTGAAGCAAAAGAATCGCTTAAGCCCAAGAGTTTGAGGTTGCTGTGGGCTGTGATTCCATGGCCCTCTACCAAGGACAACGTAATGAGACTCTGTCTCAAAAGAAAAAAAAACTCATTAGTTAAAAAACCAAACAACCCTATTAAAAATAGGCAATGGACCTTAACAGACATTTCTCTAAAGAAGACATACAAATGGCCAGTTGGTAGGTATATGAAAAAATGCTCAGTGTCACTGATCATTAGGAAAATGCAAGTTAAAGACATGTCATATATATATACATATATATAATCAAAAAAGTGAAAGATAACAAATGTTGGTGAAGATATAAAGAAAAGTGAACCCTTGCACACTATGAATGAAAATGTAAATTGATATAGTAATTATGGAAAACAGTAAGGAAGATCCTCAAAAAGTTAAAAGTAGAACTACCGAATGATCTATGGATCCACGTTCTCAGTATATAGCCAAAAGAAATAAAATCAGTGTGTTGAAGAAATATCTGCACTTCCATGTTCATTGTAGCATTATTTATAATAGCCAGGCTCTAACAATCAAGTTTGCGAACTTGCCACCATGCCCTTACATTGGCAGCACTGTACAATCACTTGGTAAGGTTTCATAACTTTGGTATATCAGTGTCTCGCAGTTCTTTTTGTGAGTGCCTGTGGCAGTGTCTTGCTGAGTGGTGTTCATTATTGTGGTTGTGTGGGGTTTTATGCTGTCATCAGGAGAAGAGCATAAATAAAGGAGTTCCAAAAGATGCAAATAGCATCTGGAAGGTCTTTTTTTGACTAACAATTGAATTATGAAATGAGAACTGTTTGATATTCCTGGAACATGATTTGGGGGCTGGTTAACCTCTTGATCACTGGTAGTTCATCCTCCCACTTCCTAAGAAAAAATAGGTATATGTTTTTACATAGGAGAATTTGTTGTGGGAGCCACAGGAGAGTGGTAACAGTGAACAGTAATTTGGTAAAAGGAATTGTCCCTCTTTCACATATCTAAATCCTCATGGTCAGAAAACAAAAACCTTGATTTCTATCTCTTATATCTTTTGCTGTCATCATGTAAACCACACTTACCATTCAATAAATTTTAATTGAGGATCCACCATATATAGATGTACATGCACATGAAATCTAGTTGGGGATATTCAATTCACAAAAAGCTTATAGATTGCTTCCTATGTGCAAGAGATTCTCCTAAAGCTAGGGATACAAATATATATATGAATTATATACTACTTTTAAGGTAACTAGAGTCCATAGTAAAAAATTAATATAAAATATGTGGCAACTTGTAAATATGCACATCTATAAAAACCAACAAAAACACAAATTGATGCCAGTAACTTTTAAGACAAAACAAAATGATTACTAATAGGTAGAAACCTGTATTTATAAGTAGGAAGTACTTATGTAAATGTGAGGTCCAGAAGAAGTGGGACCCAGGACTTAGAGGAAGAGGTTCTATTTCAGGTTTGTTAGAGACTAACAGGAGCCATAATGAAAATCATGTGGTGGGGGAGGTCAGGAGATGGAGAGGAGTCCTGTTTGAATAGAATTGAAATCTATTCTCCTTAATGCTGGGAGAACAGAGTGGATGTGCAGACTTGAACCATGCTAGAACAGGCATTGAAACTTTGGCAAAGAAATTAACATTTTTTAGAAAGACAAGGATCGCAGAAAAATATATAAACTAGTAAAACTTTTATCAACCCAAGGTCAGTCATGAGGGGTGGACATAGAGAGTAAGTGTGGTGGCAGTAGGAATGTACAATAGGAATAGCATGTTCCTTTTGGATTTCCAGATGTGCTTTAAAAACTGGTATTTGATAAATAATGGAGGAACAGGTGGTCTTCAGAGAGAATATTTTCTTTCCTTTTGAGGTAGAACCCAGAGGAAACAATCCTCCTATCAGTCTGGGTGTTGGTTCTTTCCTTCTGGGGGGATATTCTGGAGGAAAAAAAAGAGAGAGAAATTAGTGGAAATCCCCATCCCTTCTCAGATAACATTTTTTCTGTAACCAATGAAGATAAAGCGTGAGGCAGCATCACTTGTCTCCAGCAGACACATCTGACCAGAAGGTATTACGTAAAGTCTTGGAGAAAAGTCATTTGAGAATGGGATGACTAAATTAGATGTTGATAAGAAATGATAAAAATTTCCCTTTGTGGAATAAATTAAGACATAGGTAGTTATCAAAGACTTTTCACAGAGTAAAGCAAACTATGAAGTGAGGATTAGAGGAGCTAAGCATTTAGATGGAAAGAGACATGATTCCTGGTTTTACATGTCCATGCTTGGCTAATACTAAAAGCATAAATATAAGCTCTGGTGCTGGCATCTCCCTGTTATTCCTGTTATAGAAGAGGGGGGATTATGAGAGAGATTTATTATGCCAACTCTGGTTGCTATGGGCTTATGTACATACAAATGAGGGAGAAATTAAATAATCGATTATTATTTGTTTTTCACCAGACACTGAACTGTGCACTTCCAGATACTTTATTTCATTTAATTCTCATCATAACCCTGCAGTGGATGTATGTATCAGACTATATTTTCAGTTACTTGCTTCATCCCCAGCACATTGAAAACTGTTGATCACTTCATAGTACTCAATACATATTGGTTACTGGTTACACAGAAAGCATAAATGTGAAATTAATCAATTATTATCATTCCAACATCCATGGAAATACCACCCAGATCAAGAAAGAGCACATGGGCCCCACCCAGAAGCCCTACCAGGCCGCCTTCTATCCACATGCTCTCCAGGAGCAGGAGCCAAGGTAACTCACTTTCAGACTCTAATAGCAATCCCAGCCTTGCATCTCAGTACACCTTCAAGAACAAACTTATAATTATCCCTAACATGCTAATATTATATAAATTGAACTGAACTGTGGCATATTTTCTTTTGTGATCTAATTATAGTATTTTCAACCGAGCAGCCAGCAAAGAATGAGCTAGTCAATGAATACTGGTCAATTAGTTGGTTATCCTCATAGGAAAAAAAATAAAATTTGGCACATACCTCACATCATATATGATATTAATTCCGATAGAAGTACATATCTATACATGAATAGCAATACAATAAAACTTCTAGAAGATATTATTAGAGAATATCTTCATAACCTTGAAATAGAAAGATATATTTAAAAAGGATTCAAAATTTTAAATCATAACCAAGAAGATAATTTGCAGTCACAAATATACTTAAATAGGAATAGTAAGAAATTATTTGGCACAAATAGTAGGTACCGTGGGATGTACCAGTAACGTGCCTGATGAGGACATAATGAGCCTGTCATGGTGATGCTGGGAGCCTCTCAATGATGGGCTCTAGTATTTGTGGTTAGGAAAAACAGAAATAAGAATGACAGAGGAGTGGGCCCTAGACACTTTAATGTCACAGTAGGGAAAGGGGCAAGCAAATCTAGGAAACATGAGCACACACAGTGATAAATACTTTTTGTGGCTCTATAAAAGCTGAAGGAGAGGAGAGAGTGAAGCACACTCAGAAGGCTCCAGGAATATTTCTGTGATTGATGATTAAGTTGGGTCGGTGTTTCTGATACATAGTTCATATATAGTTCCAGTTCTTGTTAAATGTTTTGGTCGCTGATAGAGTCAAGTATAGGAACTAGTCCAAATAGAGTGGACCACCCAAATAGAATCAACCCACCCAAGTGGAACGTCCCACCCAGGAAAAGAGTGAAAGTGCCAGCCCCTATCCCTCCGACCTTTTAAATTCCCATCCACCTTAACTCATGCGCTGACTCCCTTCTCGAACTCAGCTCACCCACACACAGATGGAAATAAAGGCTGATGTTGCCCACACAGAACCTGGACTCCTTTTCCTTTGGTTTCGCATCTTGGAATAATTTTTATTTTGGTCTTTGACCTCTCATTTTGGTGCCCAAAGCCAGGACAGGAGAAGCTCCCTTGGGGGACTGAAATACAGCCAGTTGGACCCAAATATACAGACTCTTGTTCCAGTGAAATGAAGGGAAACAGGGGGACCCCTCTGACCCCCACCCAAAATTCATCTAGTTAATGGTGAGGTGAGCATTTGTCTAGAATGTCTTTCTGAACTTTTTAAACTTTTCTTTCTTTTCCCCACTCCAACTCCTCTTTCCCTCTCCCTCCACCTCCTGGCCTCTTAAGCAGTCATATATAGACCCTCTCTGAGCTTCTTTTAACTTCTCTTCTCTTTCTCCATTCTGGGCCAAAAAATTCCAGAGATCTGTGCCTCCCAATCTCAGAGAGTCAGACTCGCCCATCCAGTGCCTCATGTGTAGGGACCATGATAGTAAATGGAATCAATAGTTCTAGGTTTTGATTAGCCACTTTTCAATTATCTCATTTAATTTTTATAACAAGCCTGCAATTAAGACTTTATACCACTTTTTGGAGTGATAGTAGGAATACGGGAATTACATTCTGACTTTTAAAACAAAAAAAAAATATTCCTTAGAGGGACTAATTTATTAAAAATGTATTAATATATTGTGATACAGTTATACAAAGCATTCTTCAAGTATGGCACTATTATAATGAATGAGATCTGCAGATCTTTTTTCCTAGGAGTACAGGGCCACTGTAAGCTTACTATTCTATTAATTGTACTGGTAACAAGTGTTGCAAAGATATGTTGATAAAATACATTTAGAGCACAAATTTTTGTAACCAAAATTGTTGAAATGTTTTATAAATTTAAAAGAATCTTAAAAATTAAAGATTAAGGTTCTCAAGGGTACAGGATAGTAGCACTCACTAAATGGGGCAAGAAAGTATGTTTTAGGTTAATTAAGAGAGCAGAGGTAAGTAAACAATATGCAAGGGCAAAAAAGGATGAAAAATGCAGGCAGGGAGAGAGTCCTGTCTGAAGGGAATAGGGAGTCTTCCTTAAGGCATGGGAGAGAATACATAGAGGGGATCCACCCAACAAGGAAAAGAATTATACAGCTGCAGATATGAAGGAAAATAAACCAGGAAATCATCTTGATAATCCCAGTGTAGTTACAAGGCTAGGAAGGGACAGTTAGAATAGAGGGTTTAGATTTACTGAGCCTACTATTCCTATAATTGTGCTAGAAAATATCATTTGATGAAGAGGGAATGATGAGTCCTTTTATTTGTTTATTTTTTAACATTTTGTTTATTACATGGCCTTGCGCCAGACAGAATTTTCTTTTTCTTTTTTTTATTGTGTTAAGACATTTATATTCTACATTTAGTAAGTTTCACATGTACCCTTTTAAGGTACACCATAGGTGTGGTAACTGGTGGGACCACACCAATGAGTCCTTTTAGAAGGAATTCATCTTCTCCCTTTTTAGACACAGCACCCACAATCTCAGCCCTCAAGCACAGAATCTGCGTCATTAGTCTTGGTTCCTTTTGGGGAAGGCATTCCAGCTTTTTGTGCCAAGACATACTAAGAAAAGCATTCCTGGAAATCCCCATTCTCAGCTTGGCATATTTCTCAACCAATAGGGACAGAGAGTGAAGCAGCATCACTTGTCTCCAGCAGATACGTCTGCTAAGAAGGCCTAATCTGATCCCAGGTCTTGGGGAGGTGAGGAAGTAGAGGCAGGATGATTTACACACGGTGCGGAATGGCTGACAGTCTAGTTTCATTGGAAAAAAATAAGATATGCCATGTGGAGAACCAAGAAACTACATTTTGTTGTTGTGAAGCAACATGAAGAGTGAGGATCTTAGTATTTAGTATTGCTGGGGGTGGAGAGGTTACCTCATATTTTTTACGCCTCTGTGGGAAGTCCCAGTCAGTTTTAAAAGGGAAGGAAATGACTGTGAGGCTGGACTCTCTCTGCTAGTGATGCCTGAGCACCTGAGGTAGATGAGATGGAAACTATGATGCCCATGATCCCACCTCCTGACGGTCACAGGACATTCTGAGGGAAAGTCACATCATTGTGCACTGATTATTTTGGTCCAGAAAAGCAGTACTTCCAGGTGTTACTGTCTCAATCACTTACCACATAGGCTTGCATTTTTTTAACTGCTAAATCTTCCAGTACCTGAAGTAGTTCCTAACACTCTATACATATTTGTCAAATTAATTAATAATGAGTAGGATTCTAAGAATTGGCAATTTTAAGAGATCACTAAGAACTAGTGATTTTAAAGAGCAATTTTAAGAGATTGTAGTGAATTAAGAGATAATTGTTAAGATACAACCCCAGTTCTGCCTATATTCAAAGCCCAGGAATTAAAAATATTAGTTTATCTGATATCAGCAGCACATCTGAAATAAAAATCAAGGAAACATTCATTTCATGAATTCCATACATCTCCATTTAATATTTCCTCTTCTAATGCCCCTCTCATACAAAGCAATATTTTACTTGATCTGAGTTCTTTGGAGTCTACTTAGTGAATATAGTTCCATAGTAAAATGGAAAGAGCATTGTGTTCATGACCATGAGGTCAGAATTCTGGCACTCAATCCATGCCTTGGTCCTGTAATTTACTCTCTTGAGTTTATATTTCTTCATCACTAAAATCAAAGGGTTGAGTTACATCATCTCCCATGTTAATGTTTAGTTCATTGCTAGACCATGATAAATACTAATAAACATTTAATTTTTTATTCTCCTATCATTTCAGTAATTGAAAATAATTTGACTCTTGAAAAATATGGTTGTCAAAGCACCAACACCCCACACAGTCAAAAATCTGCATATAACTTTTGACTCTCCCCAAAGTCAACTACTCACAGCTTATTGTGACCAGAAGCTTTATTGATAACATAAACATGTATTTGTATGTTACATATACTCTATTCTTATAATAAAGTAAGGTATAGAAAAGAAAATTTTAATAAGGAAATAACAGGCTGGGAGCCAGTTGTGCAGTGCTTAGGGCTCCAGCCACATGCTCTGGGGCTGGTGAGTTTGAACCTGGCCTGAGCCTGCTAAAAAAAAAAAAAAAAAAAAAAAAATAGCTAGGCATTGTGGCAAATGCCTTTATTCCCAGCTACTAGGGAGGCTGAGGCAAGAGAATTGCTTAAGCCCATGAATTTGAGGTTGCTGTGAGCTATGATGCTATGACACTCTACTGAGGGTGACAAAGTAAGACTCTGTCTCAATAAAATAATAATAATAATAAGGAAATAATAAAGAGAAGGAAATACATTTACACTACTGAACTGTATTGATCAATACCATACATTTACATTATCTGTTTACAGGATGAATTGTCTACCTGAAATGGTGAGCAATTGTAGCTGCAGACTTCAACCTCCAGTACATACAAGCAATCCAACTTCTTGTAATGTCATGACTTTACACTTTGGGAGCACTTCTAGCATTGCTAGTGGCACTTCATATGGCTCCCATGTTACTCAAGGTTTACAGTATTGTGCTAAACATGAGTAAAACAAATACACTAGAACCACAAGGGATCATCCTTTACTACGATATGCAATTTCAGATGATTAACATCACACAGAATTTTAAGCAAATACTCACTGAGCTCATGGCAATAGCAAAAAAAGGGGACTATGAAATTATTACAGTTATACAATATTACTATAATTCAGGGGGTCCCACCTGTGGCCCACAAACCTCATGCTGATTTTGTGAGGACCTTTCTTGTTTATCTATGGTGTTGGATACCACGAAAAATATGCACTGAACGTTTTTTTTGCTCATCAGCTTTTGTTAGTGTTTGTGTATTTAATGTGACCCAAGACTACTCTTACTCTTCCAATGTGCAGCAGAGGGAAAAAAAGGCGGGACACTTCCATTATAATTATTTTATGTAGTTGTGATTTAATGATTTGATACTGAATCTTTACATTTGTTTACATTTCTCTCCACTGTGAATGGTGCCATGTATAATAAGTGTGTTCATAAATTTTGGTACATATTAATCCTTTTATAATATATTTGTGTATATTTTTTGATATCAATAGTAAATGATAAAATAGACTAGTATCTATATATATTTTAGGCATTCTTAACATACCTAATTTTTCTCATTTTTTTCAGTAATTTTAGACTATGTAGTTCATCTGTGAGTTTTTAGTTTGTTGCATATCCCCCCAAATTTTTTCAATATATTTATTGAAAAATATTTGCATATAAGTGGGCCAATATAGTTCAAACTCATGTTATCCAAAGGTCAACTACAATTACAAAAAGAGAATGGCCCAAATACTAACTTCAACAAATAATAAAGATAAGAATATTTTAATTATCCCAAAGGAAAATAATTACACAATATGACTAAAGAATGTTAACTAATACAAATAGTCCTTTTTGGATTTTTTTCAAGTATCTCTTAGAGGCAAGACAAGGACATCACTTGCTGAACTATTCCTGGGGTAACTGTGCTCAGTGAAATTCAGGAGTTAGCTAGTAGACTAATAGTAGCACACTTTGTAACTTAACATAGAATTATGGAATGGGATCTTCATTCTTTGGTTGAAAAATCTAAGTGTTACAAATGAGACAAGAAAGACTGTAGCTTAGTTTTCATCACTGTATACTTCCTAACTTTCCAGTCTGCTCCCTGACTATACACACAGAATTATTTGTCATTCTCTTGGTAACTTCATGTAAATACAAAAGCTTGGCATGAGTGCTTGTGCTTCTAATGAAAATGGACAACTGGCTTGGCGCCTGTAGCTCAAGCGGCTAAGGCGCCAGCCACATACACCTGAGCTGGCGGGTTCGAATCCAGCCAGGGCTGCCAAACAACAATGATGGCTGCAACCAAAAAATAGCCAGGCATTGTGGCAGGCACCTGTAGTCCCAGCTACTTGGGAGGCAGAGGCAGGAGACTCTCTTAAGCCTGGGAGTTGGAGGTTGCTGTGAGCTGTGATGCAATGGCACTCTACCCAGGGCGACAGCTTGAGGCTCTGTCTCGAAAAGAAAAGAAAAAAAATGGACAACTTTCTAATATTCCAGGCTTACCAGTTTCTAAGTAAGGGCAAAAAGGTGAAAATTCTTGTCTTATATGTGAATCACAAGTTGGAAAATTGTATAGTACCTCATGCAGGCACAAGTATCCCTAAGTAGGATTTATTGGAGGCCCCTGTAGATCTCTCTAGTACACAGGAATGCCTATCAAGAGAAGAGAAAAATAAACAAGTAATCTGCCATCTTTATCACTGGGAAAAAATATATATATCAGCAGTCATGTAAAAGAAAGGGGTCTATATTTTGACTTAAGTCTTGGCTTGGAACGAAACCTCTACATATCTGCAATATGTAGGAATTGCTCGATATCTTCTTGGATGATTTATCATTTGCATCAGTATTTTGTCTACAACACTATCTCACTGATACAATACCCAGGTATCTTTCAGTGAGGCTTCCAATTACTGGAGGAGCTTAAGAATTTATAAAATCCAAGTCCATAAATAGTATAATGAGTCACATTCTTTTTTGTTTTTTAAAAAAAACAAAAATTAATGCAATACTTTTCTTACTATATTAGTAATACCTGCTCAATGAAGAAAGATTGGAAGTCTACAAAATTAGTGGAGGCAAATGAATCTATCGTGGTTTCATCATGAGATAATCACTATGGACATTTTAATACATATTTTAATATATATTAGTATTTTTTCTGAAACATTGCTGTACTTTTAATAAAAGTGAGTTTATGATACAGGATTTTAAAAAATCTTACATAGGTTGTTTAACACTATATTTTAAATAATCACCCACATCTTTATTGTACTTTTGCAAATCTCTAAGTGCTAAATGATTTTACATGAAATCATGTGCCATAATTTTGTCTGATATAATTTATTGTATAATGAGGACTCTTTTGTTTATTAATGAAGCTTGTTATTTTGAATAACTGTAGATCCAAGCACATTCATAACCAATAACACAAAGAAATCCCATATATCCTTTACCCAGTTTCTCCAAATGGTGACATCTTTAAAAACTATAGTGTAATATCACAGGATGTTGACATGGATACTATCAAGACACAGGACTTTACCGTAACTATAAAGATCCCTCAGGTTGTTCTTTAACAACCACACCCACTTCCCTCCTACTCCTCACACCTATCCCTAACTTTGTCTTAACCCATGGCAACCACTAACCTATTTCCTATTTCTACAATTGCCTTTATTTCAAGAATGTTATTAAAGGAAGAGGACGCTGGCATGACAATGTGACGTGCTCCACTGACTCACTCTTCACTAAAACTGTTCATTTGTTGTTTTTTTTTTTTTTCCTCTGGATAAGCTATGCCAATAGTTCAGTGGGTAGGGTACCGGCCACATACACCAAGGCTGGAGGGTTTGAACCCGGCCCCAGACAGCTAAAATCAACAATGACAACAACAACAAAAAAAATAGCCAAGCATTGTGGTGGGCACCTGTAGTCCCAGCTACTTGGGAGGTTGAGACAAGAAAATCGCTTAAGCCCAAGAGTTTGAGGTTGCTGTGAGCTATGACACCACAGCACTCTACCAAGGGTGACATAGTGAGACTGTCTCAAAAAAAAAAAAAAGTCCTCTGGAAAGTGGCTTTATTCAAGAAAATCTATGAAATTTGGCAAGAAAGGTAAGAGTCTGTGGTGTTTGAACCCAGACCGCATCCTCCCTCCTCCATGTCAGCTCAGCAAGGCAGAGATTCTACTTTGGACTGCAATAGCCAAGAGCTGTTTATATATGTTCCCAGTTCTCCAGAGAAACAGGAAACAATAAGATACATACGAGGATTGATTCACTTAATTATGGAGGCCAAGAAGTCCCACAATATGTCATCTGCAAGCTGAAGACCCAAAAATTATTAGGTAGTAATTTTTTTAGTATGAATCAGAAGGCTTGAGAATGAAAGGAGCCAATGGTATAATTTCTAGTATAAGGTAAGGTCAAAAGCCTAAGAATGAGAGCTTAGGGACAGGGAGAACCAGGAGTTCAGGTGTCCAAGGGTGGTCTCTAAGAGAGAGCAAATTTACTCTTCCCCCACCTTTTTGCTCTGTTTAGCTTATGATGAACTAGATGATGTCCACCCCCACATTATCGAGGGCAGTCTTCTTTACTCAATGTACTGATTCAAATGTAAATCTCTTCTTGAAACATATTCACAGACACCCAGAAATAATGTTTCACCAACTATCTGGGCATTCCTTAGACCACTCAAGTTGACATGCAGAATTAACCATCACAACAGTTCATAGACCTAAAAGAAAGCACAACTAAAGAAGCAATGTATAAAAAAGAGCTATCAATAAATAGAGTAGGTATTCATAAACAACAGAAATTTATTATTCAGAATTCTGGATGCTGGGAAGTCCAAGATCAAGGTTTCAGCAGATTTTGAGTTTGGTGAGGGCTAGCTCTCTGTTTTCCAGGCAATGCTTTGAAACACTAGTGTCTATACATGGCAGAAGTGGCAAACAAGCTTCCCCAGCCTCTTTTATAATTGCACTAATCCCATCCATAAGAGCCCCACTCTCATGAACTAATCACTTCCCAAAGGCCTCAACCTCTTAATATCATCACATTCATAATTAGGCTTCAAAAGATGAATGGGAGGAAGGGAGACACAAGTATTATTTTTTTTAATGAAGATTATGGAGTTGAAAAGTACAATAATTGAAATGAGAAATTCACTAGAGGGGCTCAACCATCGGTTTGAACTGGCAGAAGAAAGAATTGTTGAAAAAAAATTCAACTATGTGAAACAATATTCGGGCATTTGCCATGCTTCTTCCTCATCACCTCTGCCTGTTGAAATCCTAAGAGATTTTTCAAAGTTTATTTAATTGTAATCTTTTCCATGAAGGTAATAATTATACTCCAAATATACATAGTTTACCTTTTTTTAAGAAACCACCTACTTCTTAACATTATAAACATGAACTTGTTTTTATTTTGTCCCATTAGACCCTAAGTTCCTTAAGGTTAGGCCCTGCCTTCCACAAGTCTTCATCTCCCTTAATGCCTAAAAATGATCTTGAATTAAAAAGTATTCCTTGTCTTAAATTAAATGGAGTTGAATTTGTTGCAGAAAAGTTTCTCTAAGAATTTAGGTTGCCCCTACATTCTCTAGTATTTTCATGTCATACTTACCTCCATCACATTTAATTGTTCCTGGTCTTACTTTTCTTCAATCAGCAGTCCCAACTAATGAGTGAATTCTATAAAAACAACAATGACTACTTCCTAAATTACCTTATGTTTATGTGTGATGTTTTAGGTACAAATTTTTAAGTATGGGTTCAAACACATGGCATTGCATTGACAAATGCAGAAGCTGGAGTGCTCTAATGGTAGAGACTGCCTTATAATTCTCATCTGGCCAAGACTAACATTGTCCTTAGTCAAGATGCAAATGTGTATATCCTTCCCTAATTTACCTATAAGTTCAATCAGATATAGATGAGTCAACTTACCATATAACATAACTGGTTGAAAAGGAAAGGGTATCAGAACTTTTGAATTAGGCAGACCTTAGTTGAAATATTACTTGATATTCTTTTTGACCAAACAGATGAATGTTGGTAATTTTATGTAGTTTAATATGATTTAAGCTTCACTAAAAGACCTTAGAGATATCTACATGAATGGACGGATATATTATATTCCTGAATGAAACATCCAAAGAATAAGTGCAATTTGTTTCTGAGTTAATATACAGAGTCAAGCAATCCTATTCAAAATCCTTACATGCTATTATGGAACTGTCAAACTGACTCTAAATAATTACAGAAGAGCAATTGCAAAGAAACAACTTGGTAAGATTTTACCCAGCTAATCATCAACTTATTATCAAACTTGAGTATATATAAGAAAATGGCATTGATGCAGGGAAAGACACAGACAAATGAACAAAAACCAAGGGCCTAGGACCAACTCACCCATGCAGAAAAATATTGTATATGTTGGAGCAGGAAATGGTGTCATTTGTTTCCATAAATCATCCTGAGAGATAATGAAAGTTATCTCTTTTGTTATCCAAAGAGAGAATTCAACATGAGATCACACAACGTAACATCTACAAAAATCAATTCAGTGAAGGTAATATCATTTTACCATAGTTAGAAAGTCTATTATCAAAAAAGAAAAATGGCAAATGCTGTTAAAAATACAAAGAAAAGGGTGGCACCTGTTGCTCAGTGCATAGGGTGCTGGCCCCATATACCGAGGGTGGTGGGTTCAAATGCAGCCCCAGCCAAACTGCAACAAAAAAATAGCTGGGCATTGTGGTGGGCATCTGTAGTCCCAACTACTCGGGAGGTTGAGGCAAGAGAATCGCCTAAGCCCAAGTGTTGGAGGTTGCTATGTGGTGTGCAATGTCAAGGCACTCTACCAAGGGCAATAAAGTAAGACTGTGTCTAAAAAAAAAAAAGAAAGAAAGAAAGAAGGGAGGGAGGGAGGAAAGAAAGAAAGAAAGAAAAGAGAAAAAGAGAGAGAGAGAGGAAGAGAGAAAGAAAAGGGAACTTTTATACACTGTTGGTGAAAACATAAATTAATGTAGCCATTGTGGAGGACAATATGGATTTTTCTCCAAAAAACTACAAATAGAACTATGATACAATCCAGGAATTTTACTACTGGGCATTTATCCAAAGAAAAGGAAATAAATATATCAAAGGGACACATGCACTTGTATGTCTATTGCAGCACTATTCACAATAGCCCAGAGATGGGAGCAACCTAAGTGTTCATCAAAGGATGAATGGATAAAGAAAAAAAATTTTTTACATAATGGAATACTATTTAGCTATAAAAAGGAACGAAATCTTGTCATCTACAACAACATGAATAGAACTGGAGGTCATTATGTTAAGTGAAATAAGCTAGGCACAGAAAGACAAATACTATATTTTCTTACTCATCTTTGGAAGCTAAAAATGTTGACCTCATGGAAGTACAGAGACAGTAGAATGATAGTTATTAGGGGCTGAGAAGGGGGGGGTGGGTAGGAAGAGAGGTTGGTTAACAGACAGAAATATACAATTAGAAGACATAAACTTTAGTATTCAACAGCACTTTAGGATGACTATAGTTAATGAAAATATACAATATATTCCAAAATAGCTAGAAGATTTGAAATGTTTCCAACACAAACAAATGATAAAAGTTCAAGGTGATGGATACCCTAAGTATCCTGAGTTGATCATTACACAGTGTGTTCATGTATCAAAATACCACATGTACCCCATAAATATGTATAATAATATGTATCAATAATTTTTTAACTTTTAGTAGAAAATTTAGGATATTATCATTATGAATTTAGGTAGGTGGGCAGTGCCTGTAGCTCACAAGGTTAGGGCGCTGGCCCCATATGCCAGAGGTGGTGGGTTCAAACCCAGCCCCCGGCCAAAAAAAAAAAACGAATTTAGAAATGAAACTGCAAAAGCCATTTTAAAAAATTGATTAATTGACTTTCTTACATATTTTTTAAATCTATCAATCAAAATACATGTTAAAAATGTAAGACATAAATTGGGAGACATCATTTTTAGTACAAGAAGATAGGAAATTAAAATCATAAAATTAAAATTTAAATCCTATAAACTTATTTCTAAATATACATGTCATTTTATATTTATAAATTTAAGAAAGAGCTCAATGCCACTCCAGGGATGAGGAATAGATTATGAAAAGAAAACACATCAGGCCAATACACAGATGAAAATATTCCCAATCTTATTAGAAATCACAAAAAGTGGGGCAGTGCCTGTAGTTCAGTGAGTAGAGCACCAGCCCAATATACCGAGGGTGGCGGGTTAGAACCCAGTCCCAGCCAAACTGCAACAAAAAAATAGCTGGGTGTTGCAGCAGGCACCTGTAGTCCCAGCTACTTGGGAGGCTGAAGCAAGAGAATCACCTAAGCCCAAGATCTGGAGGTTACTGTGAGCTGTGATGTCATAGTACTCTACCGAGGGTGACATTTAAGACTCTGTCTCTAAAAAAAAAAAAAAAAGAAAAGAAAAAAGAAATCAGAAAAAGTGCATTTTCAAACCACTAGGAAGTATCACTTAATTCCCAACAGATGGGCAAAATGAAAAATCTGACAATACTTTATTGACAAGAAGTTCATTAGTAGAAGCAACTACACACTGCTGGGGGGTATAAAGTCATACAACTAGTTATAGCTAGCAAATCTGTAAATACTCATGAAATGCACAAAAATTCTAGTCTTGGCTATATGTTTTAAAGGAACATTGTGTATATGGATGTTAAACAGAAGTTAAGAGAGGCATAGATCATAATAGCAAAGAAAAATTTTAAAGAGGTGGCCAACATGTATAGAATATGTTGTAAATATTTTGTAAAATTTTGTAATGAATATTTTGTCAATAAAGGTGCCCTTATCCATAATTTCACATTTTCCCTATGTATGGTGACTTTAGGGACAACTTTTTCCCTGTAGAAATGATTGAAATTCTATTGTGGGAAACGTTCTCAGAGACTTTCTCAGAATCCCTCCACCATTGGCCAGGGAGTCATAGAGGCTTCATCTGAAGAAGGCATTCAGGTCAAATGCTCAGAGTAGAGTAAGTCATCACTGCCTTCCACAGAATCACTTGGTAGAGCACAACTGATCTCCTGTGACCAGCTGGTCAAGTCCTTCATTTTACCTACAGTGAAGATTCCCACATTGAATTTCTATCAATAACCAAGATAGCTTGCAGTGAAATTTATCCATTGTCAATTGGTCTTGTGATCCCCAGACTCTCCAGATGATGAGAAAATGTGTTAATGTAGGGAGTGGAGAGATGTTTCCTTTTAGTGTCCAACTGTCAAAAAAGGATTCCTACTCTTAATTTAAATTTAGATATAAGAAATCTAAAAGAAAGAGATTATGGAATTTACAAGTTTATTTGGTGATGACAAGTGAGAAAAATACATAAACTACAAGAGAAAAAAGGCAAGAGAGGTAAAAATTTAGCATTGCTCAGTATCAATCTTGTTATAAATTTAAATATTTTAATATTGTGTTTATCTTTATTTAGCACAAGAATAGAACACTATGCAAAGGGGTAGTAAGACACATTACCTGCCACTGGTAAATTTGCATACCAATTCATAACCCTGTTCTCATATTTATGTTACCACTACATGCTGCTCTTGAGTCAGTAGCCACATAAATCACCTTTTCACCTAAAAAGACCAAACATCCCAAACATCACATTTAGCAAATTCTATAATACAAAGCAAATTAGGGCTTATTTTTCAGATTTACCATTGGGTGGGATGAGGACGAGGAGGGTACAGGCTAACTTACCCCAGGCCCTGATGAGTTCTGTTTCAGAAAACATACTTATGCTTTATATGACCCAACATATATATACACAGGGCTCCAGACACAAGCCTCCAGCAGGGGGATCTTTTGCTGTCAGGATCATGAGAATGAGTAGTCAGTCTGTCAGCGGCTCCAATCTCTGCTCAAGTGTGTACTCTACAGATCCAGCCCCGGGGTAATGCAGGCCTCACTATTCAAGCCCAGTCTCTTTCAGACAGTGGCCCTAACCTTGTGTGGCTGGCCGGATACGTGCAGCCACCCACACTGTCATACCATATAATTTAAGACCCTTCTTATTACCACGAGTTTTCCATCTATATTTTTTCTTTAGGGGAACTTCTACAATGTAGTTACTAATATGTCAGATTCATATACCTAGAAAGCGTGCTGTAGAATAATGCCTTACTGAAAACTGCCTTCACAGCTGGGAGTGTTAAACTAAACTCTTTATATCCTCACTAACAGATAGTTTGTTCTCATGTTCTTTATATCTTTTGTGAAGATTGTTGGAGAATTGACGAAGTTGCTATCTAAGTTGAGAGTTGAGAACCTCAGAGAAACGAGTAACATATTTGATGCTTATAGAAAAGGAGTTGTTGGGACATAGGAAGTGGTTATTAGACCAGGGTTGTGGTTGAAGGAGAAGGAAGAGGGCATAAATCTTTGCATAAACCATATAAATGCAAAGCCATAAATACTTTTCTTTACAGCTAATAACACAAAGGAAAAAAGGCAGCATCATTTGTCTCTGGCAGATTGAACTATTAAGAAGACATACCCAAAGTTGGTGGAGGAGGGAAGACATTTCATTAACGTTAGGAACAATAAAAATATCGAAGCATAAGCTTTATAAGAACTATATGTGGAAATGAATGGAAAATAAAAAGGGTGCTTTACTGAAAAGGAAACAAATTATAAACTAATGAATCATGAAGTTAGGTGGAGATATAACATAAAGAGTTAAAACAATTTTTATGCAAAATCCTCATGAGATGTAAAAAATTAATAAATGCTCTAAAAGTCTAGGATAAGCTTATTACATTATAGCTATCTTTTTCTTAGATTGTTGTTAATTTTCAAAAGAATTTTGTGTTGTTCTACCAAGGGAGAATAAATTAATAGCAATTGAATTCATTTTATAAAGAGACTGCCTTCTCTAATTTTTGTGAAAATAATAATTAAAATTTTGTTTGGCTTCCTTTCATTTATGTACATATTTTAAAACTATCTTTGACTCCTGAATTATCTACTTAATCTTAGTTTTTTGTTTATTTATCTCTCTTGTTATCTCAATTATTTTTTTTGAGACAGAGTCTCACTGTGTCACCCTCAGTAGAGTGCTGTGTGGCATCACAGCTCACAGCAACCTCCAACTCTTGAGCTTAAGCGATTTTCTTGCCTCAGCCTCCCAAGTAGCTGGGACTACAGGCACCTGCCACAATGCCAGGTTATTTTTTGGTTGCAGTTGTCATTGTTGTTTAGCAGACCTGGATGGGACTCAAACCTGCCAGCCTTGGTGTATGTGGCCGACGCCCTACTCACTGAGCTACAGGTGCTGAGCCTTTTTTGTTATTGTTTTTTAATATTATTTTGCATTTAAGAGTAACTAAAATATGGTCATGGGTTCAAAGAAGTCAGATGAAATTTGATAAGAATTTGGGGCTAATCTTTCAGGATCTGACTCCTTCACTGAGGAAGCAAAAGGGTCATAGGTGGAATTATTTTCTTTGGGCTCATTCAATTTCTCCCCAGAGGAAACTTCAAGTATTGTGTTTGAGCAGATAGATGCCAGTAGCCTATGTGATACAGGTCAGGTCAGGGTAAAAGAGAGATAGGGATGTGACAACATTTAAAAGTGTATTTTACACCCCAATATTGTCATCATCTGGGAAGACGTGGAACATCATGCATATGTTTTGTTCTGGCTTCATCTTAAATGTAGTTTGAAATAAAACTCTGATAGATGTGGGATGTGGGCAAAAATGCAATGACCTAGAAGTCAGGATGTGTGACTTCTTCAGATCTGTCACCAATAGCTGCTTCACCTTGAATTTACTAATTTTCATACGAAAAAACAGATTACATACTATAGCAATGAGTATTTCAAAAAACAAAACTAGCTTTGGTGAATGTAACACACATACCCAATCATAGTTTTATGGCTTCAAATTTTTAATTTTCCAGTAACGTACTCATTTCAAAATGTGAACTTCACAATTAAAATAAGGATCTTTTGTGAATTGGCACTCCAGTAACTGGAAAACATGAATGTCTTCTGAAACAAACTTGTGAAATAGTCCACAGCATTTAGACCAACATTATTTTGGATCCCCCATAATTTCAAAAAGACTAACATAAAATCACACTGAGGAATATCTTTTTACCATTTGGTTAAAATAGTTGTTTCTTCATATCATGACTATGGTTTAAATTTCCTCCAACTTAAGCCCAACAACTCCATTGGGTGCCTACATATCAGCATTGACACAGACAGCACTGCTGAGGACTCAGCAATGCAACATTAATTAGATACAATCATTTCATCAAGGATTTCTACAACTACATTTATAAAAGATAGTACTCTGTATTTTTCTTATAATATATTTGATATCAGGATGTTGCTGGCCTCGTGAATCAAGTCCTTCTGTTTCTAAAAGAGAATTTGTATGACTGGTGCTATTTCTTGTTGTTGTAACTGTTTAATAGAATTTACCAGTGAGATTCTTTGGGCTCACAGTGTGCATGTGTGTGCACATGTATGTATTTGAAGGTTCTTTGGTAACAAATTCAATTTATTTAATGTATGAGCGTGTGTGTGTGTGTGTGTGTGTTCAGAGTTTCTATTTCATTTTGTATCAGTTCAATAACTTCTGGCTTTTATAAATGTGTGTATTTAAACTACATTGCCAGATTTATTGGCATTAAAATGTTCATACCTTTTAAAATTATTTTTTATTACCTGTAACAATATTTTTTTTATCCTTGATGTTGATAGCTTGTGTTTTTTCTCTAGTGTACAACCCTTTTAAAATGGGTTTTTGTGAGAAAAGTAAGCCCCCAAATATCTATCTATTGAGTGTAATAAATTAACTTATTACATCTGTATTAAAATGACAACAGCTACATAGTATCTTTGGGGCAATGGAGAATATTGTCACTCCTTTCATTTTCTGTAGCATTTCATTCTCTCATGAAACTTTAGTTAGTGAAGGTTTCTTTAGGAGTTACAATTTTTTTTCCCTAACTTATCACAGTGTACTCTTCATATAAAATGCAAACACACTATACAAGTTGAGTTTCATTTATTTCCTGTTATTGGTGCTACTGTCACATATTACTCCAAATGCATTATCATCCCAATAAGGTGGCATTACCTTGTTTAAGCATTTATGTTTCTTTTGAAAAAGTAAGAGAATAAAAAAATTTATATTTGCTCATTAAAAAAAAGGAAGACAGATCAGGGTTAACTGTTCTGCACATAATCTTTCAATTAATCTCCTTAAATGTCCCCATGTAAATGCTTAAACAAGTATCATTTCAAGTATATGGTGATGTTTTATAGCCTCTAAAAATTAGATTTTATGAGACCATTCAAGTATTTAAGAAATCATCTACCATAGATGAAGTTAAAAGAGATTAAAATTCTAATTTTATAAACTTTTTATATCAATATCTATACTAGTATTTATGAAAGACTTTAATGACATTCAAGGGACTGGAGTTAGATGATAGAAGAACCCCTACATTTTTCTACTCCTAATAGTCTTAATATGGCCCGCAGGTCTAAGTGAGTAGTAACATTGGAAAATCTCAGTTCAGGGAAACTCGTATGAACATTTACCATATATGTGGAGCACTGTGTAGGATTTCTGAACTTGCCTGCACACACACTAACCCTGAAGTGTCTATTCCCTGCCCTTCTTCCTCACCTGCAGGCTTTTATGGCCCACTGGGATCACAGCCACAAAGTTTCTGCTCTAAGTCCACCATCAGTCCTTTTATATACCGTTAGTCTCATCTCTACTTCTCATTAACCGCCAGAGTGCTCCTTTTATAATGCACTTGCCTCATGCAACTAATGACCTCATAAATCATACCTTACAGGTGAACAAAAGAGGAAAGACAGGAATACTCCCCAAGATACAAGTTTTAAACTTAGAACCCATGAGCCTTGTGGTCCTGGGGTGAGCGGAGATAGAAGAGCACTATTGAAGTTCACACATTTTCCCTAAAGAAGGAAATTTTCATAAGACATTTCCAAGGGTGGATGAGTGGAGGGAGGGTGATGAGTGGTACCACACCTATGGTCCATTCTACAAGGGTACATGTGAATCTTTCTAAATGCAGAATATAAATGTCTTAATACAATAACTAAGAAAATGCCATGAAGGCTATGTTAACCAGTTTGGTGAAAATATTTCAAATTGTATATAAAACCAACACACTGTACCCCATGACTGCATTAATGTACACAGCCACAATTTAATTAAAAAAATAATAATAAAATAAAATTTAGAAAAAAAATAAATTTCCAATCTGGCTAGGTGCTAACCCTGACTCTTTGGAGCCATTTAGTCATGGTCTCAGCTCAGGAATATTTCCTTGGTTTTTGCCGAAGCTGAAAAATTATTTCAGCCATAATGCATTTGAATGTGTGAGATTTCTAAATAAATCTGATTGAATAAAATTTCCAATTCTTCAGCTGATTGTGAAGACTCCAAAGTGTACTATCTCTTTAATCTGCAGATAAATTGTCTTACCACAAGTGTTTATCTGTGCGTGAATCAACCCTCCCCACCTGTGCATTTCACATCTGAAGATCCAAACAAATGTTGATGGAAACCCACAGGCTATTACAGCTTGTATGTAAGGGATTTGAGCATCCATAGATTTTGGTATCCATGAGGGCCTGGAACCAATCTCCCAAGGATACAGAGAACAGACCCATGTCAGATAAGAGAAACAAAGAGATAAAGAAAAGCCCTTTTCTACCCATAGGGAGTCCACAGAGAAAGGCTTAGTTGGCAGGAAAAATGCAAATTTCTACCCCAGGGCTTCTCCTGGAGAAACACCTCTAAGGGAAGACATTTGAAGGTACAAATGGCCAGGTCCCTATGGAATTACTCTTTAGAAGAATCAAGTGAATGGCTTAACAAATGATCAAGAGTCCATAAGGAAAAGTGTAGCACATTGTCCCTCTGGCATGTCACTCTGAGGTCAGACTGCCTGGGTTTGAATTCGGCTCCACCTCTTAGTGATGGCATAGCCTTAGGCAACTACCCAACTCCTACTTGCTACAATTTCTTAATTGGTAAGATAGAAAAAAGAGATATTAATATTGTGCTTACTTCATGATATCATTGGAAAAACTAAGTCAGTCAATGCCGGTATAGTAAAAACAGAAGAATGCCTGGCACTCAATAAACATTACTATTATCATTAACATTACTATTAATTATTATTGTTGCCATGGCTGAAGGTAGCCTGGCAATTGTCTTCATTTTCTCACCAGCTTGTCTGAAAATTCAAATTCAAAATTCAATACATCTGGGAAGAAACTCTCAGAGTCAAAGCCAAAAGCAGCCTGCCATTCTTTATATCTGGTGGGAATAGGGAGGAAGAAGGAATATGAGAGGAACAGACATTTTGTGCCAAGTTTTACCTTAACTACTTCTAGGAAATTAACTTGTTCTCAGACATCTGGGGAAACAATTGGGTCCATCCCCTCAGTCCCATCCTGATTTCATTTCCACAGTTTACATCTCAGAATTTTTGTTGAACTTAAACTGTAAATATCAACTTCACACCAGTAGGCCCACCAAACTCAGAGTTGATTTGGAGGCTTACAGTCAATTTAGTAAGCAGTGTCTAGGCCACAAGACTCAACTGGTGTGTCCTGAAATTCACTTGAGACTGAGTGGACATGAAGAAATGAAGCATCCCTGCATTCCCAAAAGTGAAGACACATGATGCTGTTATTTATAGCTATTCTTTCCCTGTGGGTGGCCTGAGTTTAAGTGGCAGCACCTGAGAGTGACGCAAAGCACAGGGGAATCCTCACACCTTTAGTTCACAGCTGAGCCTTTCACTTTTCTTTGCTTATGGAACAATTTTCCAGACAGAGAAGCAGAGCCCCCTGAGAAGGCCATTCCTGTACTAAGTGTCATCTGCATTTCTTCACCCAAACCCCAGTCTCCACAGCACCATTCTCCCTAGCCAGGCTTCGATGACAAACAGCTTTTTCAGAAGCTGAGTTGAAGTGAAACCAAAATAAGACATTGGATATTTTTCTCTTCAGCAAATTAGAACCATAGGGAAGGCAGCATCACTTGTCTCTGGCAAACTAAGCCATGAAGACTATAAGAAAAGACATTTAGCTACAGGGAAAGGAAAAACGTATCCAGGAACAAGAGCAAAATAATATAAAACACTAAAGCTGAAATTTAACAAGGAATATGAAGAATCATCAGAGAAAATGTTATAAAACTTTTTGAGACAACAAAAGAAGATGTCTAAGTAGGGCAACATATGATGTTCATAGAGAGGGAGATACATGCAGTAGATAGATTTAATACAGTTTGAATAAAACTCTGCACAGGATTTTATTTTTTTTTTATTTTTTTTTTTGAGACAGAGTCTCACTTTGTCATCCTTGGTAGAGTGCCATAGTGTCACAGCTGACAGCAACCTCAAACTCTTGGGCTCAAGCGATTCTCTTGCCTCAGCCTCCCAAATAGCTGGGACTACAGGCACCTGCCACAACGCCCGGCTATTTTAAGAGATGGGGTCTTGCATATGCTCAGGCTGGTCTCGAACTTGTGAGCTCAGACAATCCACCCACCTCAGCCTCCCAAAGTGCTAGGATTACAGGTATGAGCCACCACACCCAGCCTCTACACAGGATGTTAAAAGTCAATGGTATATTTCTAAAAGTCAATGTGAAAAATGACTATATATACAAATCTATCCAAACCTGCCACTGTATTGAACAATTTTTAAGAGATAATTAGCTCTCTTCTACATTGAAAGGTGTAAACCATGGTGCCCAGAAACAAGGCCACAGAAGAGATGTTCAGACCAGGTTTATTGAAAATAGGAGGGTGACCCACCTGGGCAGTGCAAAAAGGGATGTGGAGCACTTAGAGAACCCTTTTATATGGAGACATGGCAGTGGGCACATTCCACAGCTCTCCTGTCACGTTAGGGTCTTTTGGTATGAACTTTCGGAGGGTAGTGCTAGCCAGATCCCTTGTGTCTTTGTCGTAGGAGGAGAAGAGGAGAAGAAAGGGAAAGGGTTTGTGTATGGCTGTGTTAGTCCCCCCAACATACACTATATTGTTTAATTTTCAAAAGCACTCTGTTTCTTTTTATAGTATTTTGTTCTTTTTTTATAGAGATTATTTCTTTCGTTACCACTAATGACAATATTAGTAATTATAGCTTTGGTGTAAAGAGTTAAATCCAAGAGATAGTTTTCAGGATATGAGGGGAAACACACACACACATCCAGAGTGAATTTGCAGGCCTGCCTTGATTTGTTTAACTCCCACTCCACCACCTCATCCCTACAATGAGAGCCAAAGGAAAGCTAGAATTTGCTAACAAAGAGCCTTTGCAGAAACTGTGCTGAAGTGAAACAGCATTTTGACATTGAATATGCTCTTTCCAGCCAGTAAGACTCAGCTGTAGGACAGCATCACTTGTAGCCAGAAAACAAAGCTAATTAAGAAAACTGACAGGAATAGAGTTACTGTGTATAGAAAAGCGTTTCTCTTCATAATATTAAGATGTAAGAAACAATGACTGTAATAGGATTTTACTAATCTATTTAATGTAACATTTAATTGTTGAGTGAAGCATTAGTCCAGGATCCCAAATAGAGACATAATATTAATCAAATGCCACACGAAATTCTAAAATCAATAATGTGATTGTAAAAGTCAATAGGAAGGACAAAGAACACTTTCTCTTATACTGAACTTACTGCATGGTTTACAATTATTCTCTGCTCTACCATGCTGTTTAATTTTCAAAATTGCTTACTTATGAAGCATGTATTTTTTTGTCTATGGAGGCAATAATTTGGGGGGACTTCTGTAGCTTAGGGGCATAAGAGTATTTTCTAGTCAATAGTTGAGACCTGCAGCACAAATAATTCCATGGCCCCATATTCCCTGCCAATGAATAAAAGTACAATCAGGCTTTCATGGTGTCTATATTTACCACAGACCTGGGCACTTGAGTGGTCAATTTCACCTTAGTTCTGATTGGAAACTAGAAGCCCTTGTCACCTCACAGTGAACCAGTAACGTCAGCAGTATATATTGAGGTATTGGAGAAATATGAGGCTGAATAAAAGCCTTCTCAAAGTCTATGACAGCCTCTGCACACTTGTATCCTGGTTGTGGAACCCTGACAAATGTATCTACTCTCTCCATACCAAAGGCCAAGCTGTCACTTACAAATACTTACCTCACCTGTCTCAAATTCTGCCACTAAGACGTTTTAAAGAATTCATCTCTTCCAAGTACATAACACTTTGAAGTTAGTTATCTGAAGGACCAAGAGTCCCTCCTTTTACTCCCCCAAATTAGGACAACTCTAAGGGAAACAGATGTCCATTATATCAATCCCTGGGATGTAGAGTGATATAGTTTGGATACCTGTTCTCTCTAAATCTCATGTTGAAATTTGATCCCCAGCGTTGGAGTTGAGCCTGATAGAGGTGTTTAGGTCCTGAGTGCAGATCCTTCACTTATGGTTTGGTACTGTCCTTAGTAATGAGGCAGTACTCACTTTATTAGCTCATGTGAGAGCTGATTGTCTAAACAAGTGAAGCACTCCACCTCCTCTCTCTTGCATCCTCTCTCCCCAGGTGACACCAGCTCCTCTCTCCCTTCCACCCTGAGTGGAAGCTCCCTGAGGTCCTCACCTGGAGCAGATGCCAGCATCATGCTTCTTGTACAGTCTGCAGAATGGTGAGACAAACTTTTGTTCTTCACAGATTACCCAGCCTCAGGTATTCCTTTGCAAATGGATTAATACTAAACAGTAAGAAAACAAATTTGTACATTGTCCTAGCAGTAACTACAAAGCCATTATTTTAAAGTGAATTTGCTAATTGGACAGTTCACTACCCAACCATGTCTCAAAAGCATGGGATGTACAGGTCACATGATCACCTAGACTCAGCAAGGAGAGGGTTGGGTTGGGCAGGAGAAGGGAAGGAACACCATGTACTTCATTGATGCAGTTAGTTGAATCTGGGCACTAGACTTGAAAGAGTCTCTTTTTCAGACTTTGCCCACCTAACAAAAAAATCTGATCTACAGGTCCTGAAGCATAGTATCTGGGTTTAAGGTGTCTAGATGATACTACCAATGAAACTGTAGTTTATAGAAAACCTCTCAAAAATATTGGCAATATTACCTTTATTAGTTTTATTATGAACTTTAATGACTAATTACTTCCTCCCACTCATCATTCTCCTGACAAAGGGTAAGAATTCACATGAACTGTACAACCATACCCTAGGACAGGTATTATGAAATGGAAGGTATCTCTTAATATAAGCCAACCTAGCATCTCCATACATATTGTGAGACAGATACTTCAAATATTGGGGCAATCCAGATTCATGCACATTATTGACTTGTACTTACTTCTTCCTCTTACTGACACCAAAGACTAACTTAACTTATTCTTGGGGGAGCAAAGCACAAATTAGAGGCAGTGAAGTACTGGATTAAAGAAGCCTAATGTACCTTGAATATTAAGTACCGTTACACAAACTGGAAATAGCACAAGGCCTCCTCCAGTATGCCCTTTCATGTACATGTATCTTCTTAAGGAAATTAAAATATATGAGCACCTTAGAATCCCACTGTCCAAAGGAGATTCAGTGTGCAATGCCTCCTGGATCAATTAATTTAGTATCCATGGTAGAGAGAACCATACAACAGTGTCTTTAATTGGAGTGGTAAAAACAGGCCCTTATTTTGACCCCAATTTTAGGAGAAAAGCATTTAGTCTTCTTTCATCATGGTGCTAGTTATGGGAATTTTGTAGATACTACTTATCAGGCTAATGACATATGGAAAGTTTTAAATCGTGAACAGAGATTAAATTTCTACATCTAATGAAGTGATCATATTTGTGGGGTGTTTTTCATTCTATTGATATGGTGAAACACACTGATTTATTTTCAAGTGTTAAACAAGTTCTGCATGGCTGGATGAATCTCATTTAGTCATGATTTACATCTTTACTGTAATTCTTGGATTCTACTTTATAGTATTTGAGGTTTTTTGGTTTTTGTTTGTTTGTTTGCAGTTTTTGGTTAAGGCTGGGTTTGAACCCACCACCTCCGGCATATGGGGCCAGCGCCTTACTCCTTTGAGTCACAGGCGCTGCCAAGTATTGAGTTTTTTTTTTAAAAAAGAAATACATGTCCATGAGATACATTGGTCTGTTGTTTGCTTTTCTTGCAATGTCTTTGGCAATTTTTGGTATCAGAGAAATGTTGGACTCATAAAATAAGTTAAGACATGTTATCCTTTTTTACATTCTGGAAAAGTTTCTGTAGAATTGGTATTATGTCTTTCAGAAATGTTGGTAAATTTTCTGGTGAGGCCATCTGGGACTGGAGTTCCCTTTATTAGAAATTCTTTAAACATTCAATTTGTTTAATAAATATAAAATTATGCATGTTGTCTACTTTTTCTTGAGTAAGGTTGGGAAATTTGCATTTTTTAAAAATGTCTATCTCATCTATATTGTCAAATTTATTGCCATAAAGTTGTTTGTTTCATCCCCTTATTATTTTCATGTCTTCAGCATCTAAAGTGATACTCTCCCTCTCTTTTGTAACTTCTGTCTTTTCTATTTTTTTCTGAGTTCATGTGTCTAGAGGGATTTTTTTGTTATGACGGGGTCTCACTTTGTCACCCTCGGTAGAGTGCTGTGGTATCACAGCTCACTGCAACCTCTAACTCCTGGGCTTAAGGGATTCTCCTGCCCCACCCTCCCAAGTAGCTGGAACTACAGGTGCCCACCACAACGCCTGGCCTTTTTTTGTTGCAGTTGTCACTGTCATTCAGCTGGCGCAGTCCAGGTTTGAACCCACCACCCTCAGTGTATGTGGCTGGTGCTGTAACAACTGTGCTATGGGGACCAAGCCTATCTAGAGGTTTATCAATTTTATTTTACTGATTTTATTTAAAGTTTATTTAAAACTATTTTATGTATTAAATTCTATTAATTTTTCAAAGATTAGTATTTTAATTTCATTGATTTTCTCTATTATTTTGTCTGTTCACAATTTAATTTCCTATTTTATTATTATTATTCCTTTCCTTCTATTTCTTTGAGTTTAACTTACTCCTTTTTTCTAACTTAAGGTAGAAATTAAATCATTTGACTCAGTGCCTGTGGCTCAAGTGGCTAAGGCGCCAGCCACATACACCTAAGATGACGGGTTCAAATCCAGCATGGGCCCACCAAAACAACAATGACAGCTGCAACCAAAAAATAGCCAGGCGTTGTGGTGGGCACCTGTAATCCCAGCTACTGGGGAGGCTGAGGCAGGAGACTCGCTTTGAGCCCAGGAGTTGGAGGTTGCTGTGAGCTGTGATGCCTCAGCACTCTACCCAGGGGGATAGCTCAAGGCTCTGTCTCAAAAAAAAAAAAAGAAATTAAATCATTTGATTTCATACCATTCTTTTTTCTAATACAGGTATTTAATATTATAAAATTTTCTCTGAGCATTACATTCTACATTGTCCAATTTTTTATATGTCAGCATTTCACGTTCTTTCGATTCAAAATGCTTTCTAATTTTTGTTATAATTTCCACTTGGATTAATTGGCTTTTATAAGCCTATTCATTAAATTCTAAATACTTCAAAATGTATTTCCAGAGTTTTTTCTATTGATTGCTAGTTAAATTCCTTTGTAGCCCAAGAAAATATATATATTTTGTATAATTTCAATTCTCTTACATTTTTGAAGTTTGCTTTATGGTTCATAATATGATCTAGATTGATGAATATCCCATATGCACTTTAGAAAAATGTGTATTTTGCTGTTGTTGAGTGGCCCATAGTATAAATACAAACTTAGTCAAGTTAGTTGGTAGCATTACTCAGTTATTCTATATTCTTTCTGACTTCCTGCTTAAAATACTACAAAATAGGGCGGCGCCTGTGGCTCAAAGGAGTAGGGTGCCAACCCCATATGCTGGAGGTGGCGGTTTCAAATCCAGCCCCAGCCAAAAACTGCGAATAAAAAAAAAAAACTACAAAATACTGAGAAATGAGTGTAAAGCCCTCTAAATATAATTTTAGACTTCTCTATTTCTCTTGTCTCATTTATCTGGAAGCTCTGTTGTTAGGTGTACACACTGAGAATTGTTCTGTCATTTTGGAGAAATAGCCATCATTGAGTGATGTACCTCTTTATCTTTGGTAATTCTTTTATTCTGACATCTACTTTGTCTGGTATTAGCACAGTTATTCCAATTTTATTTTGATTTTGTTTGCATGGTACTTATTTCCTTTCCTTGTACTTTTAGTGTAGGTACATCTTTATATTTAAAATGGATTACTTGGCTTGGCACCCGTAGCACAGTGGTTCCGGTACCAGCCACATACACTGAGGCTGGAGGGTTCGAACCTACCCTGGGGAAGCTAAACAACAATGAAAACACAACAAAAAATAGCCAGGCATTGTGGCAGGCACCTGTGGTTCCAGCTGCTTGGGAGGTTGAGGTAAGAGAATCACTTAAGCCCGAGAGTTTGAAGTTGCTGTGATCTGTGATGCCACAGCACTCTACTGAGGGTGACATGGTGAGACTCTGTCTCAAAATAAATAAATTAATAAAATAAAATAAAATGGGTTACTTGTAGGCAGATTATGGTTCAGTCATGCCATTTTTATTCAATCTGATCTTCTCTATCATTTAATTGGTATGTCTAGACCAATCATGCTTAATGCAATTATAAATATGGTTGGATTATTTTTGTTAGATATTTCCTATTCTAATATGGGTTCATTTTTAAAATTCTTTTTCTGCCCTCTTTTGGATTAATTGTTGCCCACCTAGGACTTTACATTGTGTATAATCTGCCTTCAAATCTACCTTAGACCAGTATACTCCAAATTTCACTCTCTCATTCTTTATGCAGTTATTGCCATGTATCGAACTTTTCCATGTTCTTTTTTTTTTTTGGCCGGGGCTGGGTTTGAACCTACCACCTCTGGCATATTGGACTGGCGCCCCACCCTTTTGAGCCACAGGCGCCGCCACTTTTTCATATTCTATAAATACACAATACATTGCTACTATTTCTTTAAAGAGTCTGTTACCTTATAAAGCAATGATTCTCAAATGTTGCATATTCTGCTTAAGTGAAATTTGACAATGTCTGGAAATACTTTCTGTTGTCACAACTGGGAAGTATGCTACTAGCATGCACTGGACAGAGGCCACAGATGTGGCCATACATCCTAAAATGCACATAACAGCCTTCTACAGAAAAATAATTATCTAGCTCAAAATGTCAATAGTTCTAAGGTTGACAAAACTTATTTTCAAGCATTAAAAAAAAATGTTTCATTTCCAGTGCTCTTCACTTCTTTGTATAGATCCAGTCTGTTGTATGATATCATATTTCTACCAGATGAAGGTCTTCCTTTTACATTTCTTATGATGTGAAAAATCTATAGACTTCAATATTCCCACATTTTAAATACAGTAATTAAAGCATGACAGTGCACAGACAGGGAGAAGAAGCCAAACAGGTGTGTGTGCACTCCCGCCTCCTCTCCTCTCTCTTCCATGCACTCCAAGCCCTCTCAAGCTCTGCCATCAATTCTCCTTATGCAATCACCTTTTCAATGGGATAGTACTAGAGAACTACTCCAGCAACAATAATTTATCCTCCAATTCCACATGCGTGTTATTGTAGACAATTTTATATTTCTTTTGTTTGAAATATTTTTCAAAATCCCCCCAATTCATTCATATGTGGATTATTTTTCCCTTATACTGTCAGTTATTAAAACATTAGAATTCTGTTTGCATTATCACTTGTGTTTTTAACATTCTGGGTAAATGCTTTAAATATAAATGATGAGACATTTTATAAAAACAAATACGTAATTTAATATACATAATTGCTTTTAAAGCATTCAGCTAATATTATTTGTTATTTTTTAAGGACTAATGTTTAGTAAAGATATCTGCACAGACAGGTGCAGGGGCATGCACCCTGTAGTCCTAGGTACTCGGGAGGCCAAAACAGGAAGAGCACCAGAGCCCATGAGTCCTAAGCCAGCCTGGGAAAAATAGTGAGACTTCTCTAAAAATAAATAAATAAAACGATATCTGTGCAAAGAATGTTCATGATATAGACATTAGTATTGGAGAGTTCCTGAGAAGAGAACCAATCATTACCAGATGTGAAAAATATCATCTGTCTCCAGGCAGCCAGTTCTATAACCTGATTCTGAAGAATTAAGAATTTTGGTGCAACTAAAATAACCCACTCAGTTTAGTTTAAAAGTATCCTGGAGCTAAGGTGAAAGTAGATCTGGATATGGAGGTAATTTTGCATGTTTTTCAGTAGAAAATTATTAGGGAGTAGATTTTTCCCTCATACTATTTTTTTTAATTGTGCAGTTTATTTAAGAGAATCATCTGAAGCAACTGGCTCATACACATAGGAGTTGTTGCTGACAGAGAATAGCTGGGAAAGATATTAAATGATAAACATAATTGTCTTTGCAAGGTTTGGCTACTTCACTAACTTTATTGTTGTGAGAGATCATGTGACTGGATATCAGTAAATGAGACTTTGTATCAGAATATATGTTTGGCAACCATAAAAAGATTACTCAAAATTCTCTAAGTTTCTGTATTTTCATCTGTAAAATTCTATAAGGTTTTTTTTTATGAGAATTAATTATAACACCTTGGTCATATTGGAATGCAACAATTTTTAGTTCTAATCTCCCCTGAAAAAGCTACACTGGGCTGTTAATGGGGATAAAGTAAAGATCAGATAATGGTAGGTAGGACTATGGTGGGTAGGAGTGAGTGGACTTCATAAAATAAGAAGGCACTCCAACTCTCACACATCAAACTCATTTATATAGTTCAAAAAGCCAAAGGATATTTATGATAAGTTGCAAATATAGCTACAAATTCTTCGCAGCTCATTCTATCAAGAAATGCCACCTGCTGGCCAGGCGCAGTGGCTCATTCCTGTAATCCTAGCTCTCTGGGAAGCCGAGTCAGGTGGATTGCTTGGCTCAGGAGTTTGAGACCAGCCTGAGCAAGAGGGAGACCCCTGTCTCTACTGAAAATAGAAAAAACTAGCTGGGCATGGTAGCCTACGCCTATAGTCCTGGCTACTCAGGAGGCTGAGTCAAGAGAACCTCTGAGCCCAAAAGTTTGTGGTTGCTGTTAGCTATGATGCCTAGGCACTCTACCCAAGGTGAGAGAGTAAAACTCTGTCTTGAAATTTAAAAAAAAAAAAAAAGTAGTACCACCTGTTAAGCCACCTCTTTATCTGAGCTGGCACTGTTTCTATGACTTACTTTAACTAACACAATATAGTGGAAGTGAGGCTGTGAGTTCTAAGCTCTTAAGCTCAAGAGACCTGCCATTTCTCTCTTGCCCTAGGGAGTCTTCCAGTGCCTTGTGACAGACCACAACCAGCCTGCTGGTTCATGTCCCCAGTGAACCGAGTGATGCCACAAAGATGAGAAAGTGCCCTCCTGAGGGACAGCTGGGCTGGCCCAGAGCATAAAGTCTGCCCAGGTGGGTCCAGCACAATTTGCAGCCTTATATAATCATGAGGAAATGATAACTCATTGTGTTAATTCATTAAGTTTTGGAGTTGTTTATAATATAGTAAAACCTGACAGATAAAACAGTCTTCAAAAAAATTCTGTTTCCCAGCAATTCTTAGTGCTTTGTGGCTTACAAGCTCCCACATGCCTGGAGTACCATAGGGAAAAGTTTTAATGAATGAGGGAAAAGTTACAGGTGGTCACTGGCCAAGGAATATTTGTATTATTATCACTATTAATTTTTGTCTTTATATAGCAGTGGTCATTCAGGAATACTTGCTATGTTCCAGGCACTGGACTGTATTTAAATTTTATAATTCTTACTTATTCATAACTTTATTTCATCATATTAACTATTATCCAGTAGTTTTTAACTCATTTTATAGAAAAGAACCCAATGGCTCAGGTATTTTGAGTGACTTGCCCAAGGTGATGCAGCAGTTTTGATAAAATGAAAAGCAGTATTGAATGCCATTCTATTTTATTACAAAATCCATCTTCTTTTCATTTTGCTACTGTAGACTCTGTTATTGTTGTGAAGCACATTTACCCACTGCACGATAGTAGAAGTCCTGGCCTTTATTGTAAAATTGTCACCAATGCATAATAACTAGTGTTCTACCAGGATGAAATAGTTGAAAGTCAGAACTAAAGAACTTCAGAATACAGAGTCTTAGAGAATGTTATAACTGTAAATTAGAACTAACATAACTTCTGTCTAAATAATGTCTTAGCTCGTAATGATGCAAACAATAATGGTACCTCCCATATATATTGATAATATTTTATTTTGAAATCAACAGCATGTAAATAGTGCTTTTTAAGAAAATTATTGAACTATTTCAAACTCCCAAGTTTTATTCCCACCACTAATTTATGAAGAGAGACTTTTATTTTTTAGTAGATAAAACAACATCATTTCTCTAAGTCTAATTTACTGATAATTTTCCCTTATGTTAAAATTACAACCAGAAAGCAGAAGCAGCTAGAACAAGGTTCACTGTGTTACAGCTGAATGAAGCAGACAAAGGAGAGAGACACAAAACCAGGGTAAACATGAAAGCTCATCTATTCTCTCCTGGTGCATGGTTTTACCTCGCTTGGACTCTCCCTTCATCCCACAGAATGTGAGATCTGAGAAGGCACCCTCGACTTCCCATCCAAGACACAATTCTAATGACACATAATTAACATGCAAACTTCCTAATTCAAGTTGAATTTTTAACTGTAATTAACTGTAACTGTTAAAATTTTGGACCACCATCCAGAAAGGTTTAGTTCGTTTGCCAAAATCTTAAGGAATTTCTGCCAGATACAAATCAGGTAAGTCTGGATACAGGAAAGAAGATGAAAGCATGTTATTCACCTCACAGCAAGGAGGATGCTACATGATAAAGGGAGCAGATCTCAAGTGGAACCCCCAAAGCCCTCGTGGTTCACACTGGAAGAGGCTAGAAAGAATGCCAAGGCCACCTATAGGGTCAAATATCTACCTTGATTATGTCAGAGCACTGGATTCTGAATTCACACAGAAGAAGCCCCTCACCCCTCACAAAGACTCATGGTTTGCCCTTGTAGCATCCCATCTCCACTACTCACCAGCTGTATGACCCTGGGAATATTCCTTTGGCTCTCTGAGCTTTAATGTTCTCCTTATAAAATGGGGATAATATTGAAGTATGACGAGTGTATTTAAAGAGTCCTAGAAATTTTCCTTCCAAATGCTATATATGTACATTCCTTACAACTCTCCACTGAGGTACTATCAATGCCTCCAGCCAGAGACCAGCGGGAGTACACTTTCAGACGAACAAGTTGGTTTTATTGTTCATTGCAAAGAGGGAGAAAATTCACCTAAGGAATTATACAGCATCTCAGTAAGAGGTTGTTAGAACCAAAGAAGCAAAACCAGTAGGAGATATACTATGTTAAGAAAATTATTGCAAAGAATTAGTTTATGCAATTGTGGGAGTGATCTGAGGAAATCCAAGATCCAATGGGCAAGGTGTTGTCAGAAAGGGCAGACTAGAGCTCTCAGCACAGTCAGAAGCTTTGTCCTCAGTGGCATTTCTTCCTCTGCGAAGCCTCAGTTCTGCTCTTACCCCATTTCAACTGATGGGATCAGGTTCACCTAGCTTACTTATGATAATCTCTTACTTGAAGTCAACTAATTATCAGCTTTAATGCCATCTACAAAATTATCTTCATAGCAACACTTCAATTAGAGTTTGATTAAACTGACCATTAAACTATTATAAGGTTTGGGCTAGAATTAGGTGATTATGCAGAGGATCTAAGAAAAAGGGACTTTTCTCGTCATTGGATTCTGTCAGGAAGCAATTTGTGGAGGACTAGAGAAATTTTGCGATTGGGTGCCTTTTTTTTTTGAGACAGAGTCTTACTCCATCACCCTGGGTAGAGTGCCATGGCATCATCCTAGCTCACAGCCACCTCAAATTCTTGGGCTCAAGCAATGGATGTCTTAATAAGTCTTACCTAGAAGGAGAAAGGATAATATTGAGGCTAAAGCTGTAATTGGTAAAGAAGCAGCAGTAATTCATACTACTAGGAGAACGGTATGCTTGGTCATTTTTGTGGTTCAGACCATTCATATTCATATTTCATCTGTGTTCAATGAGCCCTGTTTTCTGTCTTGATATGTGGTGGTCACAGAGTAGCTACCTTAACCAAATGTTATATGAAATTGTTTATGTTTAACAGAAGAACACCAAAACCTAGCGGTGAGTGCCATGCTAGCTTATAGCAACACTAAGGCCTAGTCAGTTGCATCCAGGCAGCTCCCAGATGTCAGGGAAGTTTTTATCTCAGCTTTTTTTGTACTCTGTACTGTGAGGCAAGACAGAGTGCTGAGAAACTTAGAAGGCCATCTAACAGGGACAGAATGATTCCAAATGGAATCTTCATTAACCTGTGTTTTCTATAAGAGAAAATATTCTGAATAAAGAATGTCTCTTTCTAATGACTGCCTTTAGATCAATCTCTAGGACCTTTTAAATATCTAGAATTTTAATGTGACAGGATAACAGACACGAAATTATCCAGTAGTTTAAGGAAAAGAAACCAATTTTCTAAGTCACTACAACTCCCCTTATTACACCTTCAACATTTGACTCTGTATTTTTAAACTTAAAAGAAAAATTTAGTGTAATTGAGCCATCCAGAGCTTTCCCAAACTTAATCAGTGTCCTTGAATTTCCTTTAAGCATAGTCAGGCAGCACCAGAACACAGAGCATAAAGATTACTCAGGGCAAAAAAAAAAATCTGTATAGAAGATCACATAGATCTTTTGAGCAGCACCACATGACATTATAACCCTTTTTATTATCCTGGATGAAAATACCTGAAGCTTTCAAGAGCTTGAGAAAAAGAACTTACCCAGTTGGATTTATATACGTAGAAAAACCAAAGGTATTGCTTGGCTACCACCCACACAGATCCTTACGTCAACATAAAATTTGGAGAATTCCAAATAAGCTATAAAAACAAAAGAAAGACAGCTAACCCACATGTAGAAGCCAGAGAAAGAGGAGGGGATGGGGACTTCCAAGTGGGGAGGTCAACTGGGAAGGTGCAACCCAGAAAATCCTGAAGGGTGCCATACTATTGACAATATTATCTATCCATGAGGCTGTTCAGAAGCCCCCACCCCTCTCGCCACCAGCAGACATATACACATGTGAGAAGATTCTGATTTAGTGTGTCCTCTTCCATTCATAGAAAATTCCCTCAGGTCCACTTTGAGTGGAGGCTGCATCACAACCAGGGGATTCCCCCTCTCTCCTTCAGGGACTCTTAATACAAACTCTGCAACTGGCAACTGAAGTGTCACCATGGAGGATTTTTCTGATTGGTCAAAACCTGATCTGGCAGAGTTGGTTTGGGTGTCTGTAGAGTTCCTTCTCTATCTTCAAAATTCCTCTACAACTTAGAACAGCAAGTGCTGGGACCACCTTGGGAAGAGGATGACCCTAAACACAGTTCTGATGCTGGAGACCCTTATCTTGGCCATCATGATGATCCCCTGTGGAGGGGAAGACATTGTGGGTGAGTGCACGGCTGAGGGATGTTCTTTGGAGTAGGGAAACAGGAGATTGAAAAGAGAGAGATTTCCCAAGAAACATAGATATTTCCCAAATATTAAGAGATTTAAAAATTATAGCTGTTCTTCCTCAGGAAACCAGAGCCCCACCCTGTTCTTTGCTACCTGTGCTGTTGAGAGTTCATCAAGGATGTTATTCTGTTTACAATATTGGACATAATGAATATAGCATGAAAGTCTTTGTGACATTCCATCATGATTGCCTCAAAGATTAGTAATGTTTCCATAAGTGAAACATTGATCAGTTTTCACCAGTACTTTTGTGGTAATGAAAACATGTGAACATGTCCACAAATTTTCTGACTTGCTTTTTCTTGCAACAACTCTTGGTCTTCATTTTCCCCTGCCAGACAAAGAGGTAACTCTGTCGTTTTGTTTTTCCTTCTCCTCAAGGAAGAATGTGAAACATTCCTAATCTTTGAAATAATTTTCATTATTAAAAATTTATGAACTATGGCTCAGCACCCATAGCTCAGTGGTTAGGGCACCAGCCACAAGCACTGGGGCTGGCAGGTTCAAACCTGGCCCAGGCCTGCTAAAAACAATGACAACTACAACAAAAAAATAGCCAGGCATTGTGGTGGGTGCCTGTAGTCCCAACTACTTGGGAGGCTGAGGCACAAGAATCACTTAAGCCCAAGGGTATGAGGCTGCTGTGAGCTGTGATGCCACAGCACTCTACCGAGGGCAACATAGTGAAACTGTCTCAAAAACAAAATGAAATAAAACAGGGCAGTGCCTGTGGCTCAAAGAGTAGGGCGCTGGCCCCATATACCAGAGGTAGCGGGTTCAAACCCAACCCTGGCCAAAAACTGCAAAAATAAAAAAAATTTAAAAAATTTAAAAATTATGAACTCTGACTCTCAAATTTCTCTGAACAGCTTTTGAAATTTTTCATTTATCTCCTATAGTCTATCTAAGGGTATGTTTCCATGAAGTGTGTATATTATGTAGATATGCAAAGAGATAGGCTCTTTGTCTCAGACTTACATACACTTCCACAATGGGAATTGGCACAGGGGAATGAGTAGGTAGAGGAGCCCAGCAGGCTGAGTACTTCAGACAGTCATTTGCCACACAGTCGTCACTTAATCTTGGCTATCTCGTGTGTGTTGCCTCACTAGTAATCAAATAAAATGTGTACCTAGTTATGCTCTATAAATGGTAAAAACATAAATGTCAATGCTTATTACTTTTTGACTTTTTATCTGACAGGCATAAAACTTATCTTCTTTAAGCAAAGCAAGGAATAAATTTATTTATTTTTTCTTTGAGACAGAGTCTCAAGCTGTCACCCTGGGTAAAGTGCCATGGCATCACAGCTCACAGCAACCTCCAACTCTTGGACTTAAGCAATTCTCTTCCCTCAGCCTCCTGAGTAGCTGGGACTACAGGCACCTGCCACAATGCCCAGCTATTTTTTGGTTGCAGTTGTCATTGTTGCTTAGCAGGCCTGGGCCGGGTTCAAATCTGCCACCCTAGGTATATGTGGCTGGGCACTGAGCTATGGGTGCCGCTGGAATAACTTTATTTTTTATTTTAAAATTGGGAATTAAAAACTTGGTGTATTAAATTGTGTTATTCTTGAATTGTCAACCCAAATTACCCATTGTTCACCCCATCTAATGAAGTGCTGTGAAAGGGACATTAGCAGGCTTGGCCCTAGTTGTTCGATCTTTTAGGCCCCTCTGTCATTGGTGTCCACCTCTTTCCACCCTCTCTTCATACATTCCCTTATTCCTCTTTCTTTTCAGCATCCGTCTCTTGCTCCCTGCTATTTTGTAGATAAGCACAGTCAGTTTGTAAAAATAAAAGTTGAAAAGTCAAATAATTAAAAAGAAGAAGTGAAATAGAAGGTGCTCTAATCTTCCTCAACTTTTTTAACCGTGGCTGCTCGCATTCTGATTGTGTATGGGAGTGGAAGTTTCACCCACTTCTCCAGTGCGCTTGGCTTCTTCTTTCCAAGTTTCCTTTTTCAACATTACACCAGAGTGCCCTGGTCAGACTTGACTTATTCATTAGGCATAGTGGGTGCAGTACTGAGGGCCTGCCACACCTACAGGGATGCATGAAAGTGTTTTAATTTTTTTTAATTAGGAAAAAAATGATGTTTTAGAGTCTAAGAAAATGTTTTACCTGTTAATCCAGACTGTATTATATTCTTCAAACCATTACTGTCATAAATAGCATTTTCAATATTTTTTACGAAGGAAAGGGCCCTTGAAAGCAAAAGTGTGTGGGGCTCACATGTCATGATGTAGCCCTTGTTATCACCGATCTTGACCTTCATATGGTTCTGATACGTGTGTGCCCCACCTTCCCCAAAATCTATGTGACCCTAGAAAATAGTAATTGTCACTCAATACACATTTTTGAGCACACAATGAGGTGAATTTAGGGGATTCCACGATGAAAAGTCAGACTACCTGCTCCCTAGAGCATGCATAGACTAGTGACGGGAACAGTATAAGGTGAAGGAAAGCAGAACCATTGCTGAGCAGGACAGTGGACACCGCTGAGGCTAAAACGATAACTATGACTTGGTTCCAGTTGGCACAGCAGTGTGATGTCCTCCAGCAATACTTGGTTTCCCAGGACAAGGATCAAATGAAAAGAATGATTGCTTGCTTTGGAGTGATAAGGATAAGGAGGCTTTGTTGGAAGCCTGGTAAGTGATCAATCAAAGTAGTCATACTGGATGGGGAAGAAAGTGAGGTGGAAGAGGAACAGACAAACTTGGTTTAGGTAACTAAGCAGAAACTCCAAGGATGAATTAGAGTTTTCCAGGAAACCTAAAAGATAACTCTATTTCAAGGAGAAAAACAGACCCCTGAGGAAATCAGTAATGTAAGTATTTCAGTTTAATTGGCAGATACTTGTGGACGATGCTAGAGTCTTCATCACAGGACTCACTGCAGTATATTGTATTCATTCCTTCTCTCCCACTGTTCAGTGAGCTCCCTGACAGAAGACATGGCTGCTTGGTGTTTTACTCTTTGCCGCCTGCTATGGCTGATGTCTGCTGGTGCTCAGTAAATGAGGAAGAAAGGATGAAATGGTTAAGGGCTCATACACATACATGTCTTGACAAAAATACCCAGTTAGCTTCATTTGGGTGCACTCATCTTGCACTGGCTGCCACTCTGCTTTGAAAGACTAATGCACTGTACATCTGAGGAAAAGGGTCTTAATTTTCTTTGAGTTCTCAAGTGAACATGTCAAGTCAGGAAAAGGAGAGAGGTTAATACGTTCTCCTAAGAAAAAAACATAAAGGTGAGGACTGACAGAAATCCAAGAACTATTAAGCTACCATTTTTTTTTTCCAAAAGATATCAGGCACTCTCCTCTAAGCACTGCTACTGTTTTGTTAGCAAAACAGAGACTTTCAAAGAACTATTTTTAATACATATTTTATAATGTTGCTGTTTTGTTATGCCTTTTCCTATACCCTATAATAGGAGAAACTCTTTAAAATAAGATCCTGTGTGACTTCTTTGGTTAAAAATAAAAGAAGGATAAGAAAGGCATACCTGTATAGAAAATCTCTTGCTCTGAGCCAGTCTTGGGAAGAGGAATCATAATAAATGTGTTGTTAACTAATGGAAGAATTAAATGAGAGATGAAACATAGGAAGCTGAGGGAAGGAAGTTGAATCTCTGAGAACCTAAATACTATGACAACTCATTCGTTCATTCAACTACAATATTTATTACAAACTTATGATGTGCCAGACAATGAGCTAGCACTAAGGGAACAGCAGTAAGACATGTGACATTCTGCTCTTGTGAAGCAAACATTACAGTGGGATAGACAGACTGGATTCTAACTGAACAACTACCAATAGTAAGCGAGGAGGAAGCAGGTGGTGAGAATGTTGTCCAGAAACTGTGCCAAGGATGAAACCCACAATATGTGGAAGTCATTTCTGTCACTCTGTTTTAATAAAGTTTTTTATCCCTCTGTTTTCTGCCTTCCTGCTTGTCACCCTCACTCATCAGCTGACCACGTTGGCATCTACGGCCTAGAAGTCTACCAGTCTTATGGCCCCTCTGGCCAGTACACCCAAGAATTTGATGGAGACGAGATGTTCTATGTGGACCTGGAGAGGAAGGAGACTGTCTGGCGGCTGCCTGAGTTTAGCACATTTGCAGGCTTTGACCCACAGCTTGGACTGAGTGAGATAGTTACAATGAAACAGGACTTGGAAATCCTGATTAAACGCTCCAATTCTACTGCTGCTCCCAAAAGTATGTGTCTATCATCCTGCCTCTCTTTACTAAATCTGTCCCTTCACACCAGGCCGCACTCCCTTCTTCCCCAGGTAGCTACCCACTATATAAAACTCCTCCTTCCCAAGGAGTCCCCAGAGTCTCACAGTAATTGCAGAAATAATTTCACAAGTCACACTAGAAAAGTGTAATGGTCTTTACTCCCATATTACTTTCCTTAAGTCCTTCAAGGAGAAATCACATAGATGTCCTACCTTAATAAGCACACTCACAGAAGGAGGGCACATTGATAAAGCGAAGGCAAAACACAGTATTTCCCAAGTAGAAAAGAAATGAGACCTGTTCAACTATCAAGTAGGGAATTCCTTCCAGGAAGGCTCCTCCAGGATGCAGTGCAGAACTCCAGGGCAGGTATACTAGCAAGTCTCATCAATGCTGTTTTCTCACCGTAGAGGTTCCTGAGGTGACTGTGTTCCCCAAGTCTCCTGTGATGCTGGGTCAGCCCAATACCCTTATCTGTCTTGTGGACAGCATCTTTCCTCCGGTGATCAACATCACGTGGTTGAGCAACGGGCACTCAGTCACAGAAGGTGTTTCTGAGACCAGCTTCATCTCCAAGAGCGATCATTCATTTCTCAAGATCAGTTACCTCACCTTCCTCCCTTCTGATGATATAATTTATGACTGCAAGGTGGAGCACTGGGGCCTGGACAAGCCACTTCTGAAACACTGGGGTAACTTCTTGTGACCAAAACATCTCACCCTTAAGCCCTTAACTCCCTTGCCCCAAAGCTTGTTTTCCATACTTTTCTAAGGGTTTCCGATGATACAACACTTCACTCTCCTCCCTAACCCTGGTATCCCAAGTCTCTGCAGATCCTCCGTCACCCCATCCCATACACAGGCACATGAACACACTGTGTATTCTGACCTCTACAATTTCTCCTTTGCAGAACCTGACATTCCAGCCTCTATGTCAGAGCTGACAGAGACTGTGATCTGCGCCCTGGGCCTGGCTGTGGGCCTTGTTGGCATCGTGGTGGGCACCATCCTCATCATCCGAGGGCTGCGCTCAGGTGGTACCTCCAGACAGCAAGGGCCCTTGTGAACTGCACCTGGAAGAGGAGGTAAGAATTCAGATTTGCTACAGCTGCAGCTACAGTATAGGAAGAAGGAAAGTGGGAGGAGGTTGTATAAGCAAATATAAAGTTGTAAGAGAATTGGAAAGTGACATGGTGATGGCACAGAAGCTCCCTAGGACCCACCAATCTCGTGTCTGTCCTGTTGCAGGTGTATTGTCCGTCTACAGGAGCAGAGAGTGGATGTGCTAGAAGGTCTAGTACTATTTTCTGGCCCAGTTCATCATCCTTCTCTCCTCCAAATGTTTCGTCTCTCACCTTTGGGTCCTCAGATGCTATATCCACTCAGAGTTTGCAAATACTTGGAATTCTCTCCCAACCACCTGAATATTTTTTCTTCTCTCAGTTGTTACCTACTATAGAATGCCTGGGGTATTCCATTCAGCTACCTAATTGCTCAGTGACCCTTATCCAATATGTATATGAAAGCAATAAATCTTCTTTTATAAGGTCTTCTATTGGATTTATTTATTTTTATTATTTATTTATTTATTGGTCTTTCATCGCAGATCTGGCTAGGATTATGGCTAAATCTGGAAAACCCTTATGGTGCAGACTCATTTAATCTCATTTCCCAGATCATGTTCCATACCCACTAATACAAAAACAACCAAATATAGCCTGATAATATTTGGGAAGGGGGACATCAAATGAGCCTTTATCATAATATTTTCCACCATACTTTTTAACTAGCTGGGAATTCCACTCCATCACTGTTGATGTCATGAGGGTGGTGGCCATTAACATTGCAGCCCAAAGACTGGGCAGTTCCCAGGACCTCTTTAATGGTTCCAGGGAGTTTTCTTTGGCTAAAGATTAGTGTTGTATCTGTCTATCAATGTTGACAACCTTATTAAAAGTGATATCTCTGTTATGTTTAATGTTTTATATTTTTTCCTGACTTTTAGTGGTTCATTGAGGGCTTTGATAATCAGGGCAGAAGCAGAAGGTACCACTTCACTCTGGATCTGTCTGTTCTAAAAAGTCAGTTTCACTGTAATTTACCCTTCCGGTCACCAGTTTCCTTGGCAATGTCATCACTGACCTTTCTTGGACACAGACCCAAGGGCTGATCTTGGGGGCAGGACACATGTGGCACTGACCTCACTGACCTCACCATCACCATCTGTGCATCTCATGTACATGACTTTGATCTCATTATGTTCAAACTTAACTTTGATTTCATTATGTTCAAACTTAGGAGGCATTGTGGAGACGCCTGGTGTCAGATGAACCCAGATTAAGATTGAGGAAGCCAGACTGAGGAAAGTTGCACCTTGGCTTCCTTAGAGTCAAAAGCCAAAAAAGCAGCTTGATGACATTTTTAGATCTTTGCAGAGGTTAATGTTTCTTTCTTCCTACAGTTCTCACACTTGGCCACCGCCACCCACTCCTCAATTCAGGCATCAATGAAGTTGACGTGCCTTCTATGTGTGATGAATATTTTATATAGCAGAAATGCAAAAATCATAAGTCTGGTCTATTATTCATTATAAAACTACAATAATATAGCTTTTTGAAGCTATGACAAAGACGTAAGTTAGAAGAAAGGAATTTTGAATCTTGAAAATATCAAGTCAGAATTTTGATAGCAAAAATCAAAAATTGTTGCCAAAACTCTAAATTGTGAAAAGTGCATGATAATAGGAGAAGCTTTCCTCTCACCCCTCCTCACCCTTGAGGTGATAAAAGTTCTCTAGGCAGGAAAATAAAAGAAAGTCAGAAGAGCAATAGAGTGAGACAATGTTGTTGATATTGGAGAAGAACCAAAATATACTGCTCTTACTTAAAGTTAATGACAATGAGAAAAACAATACGGCTTAGAAACCATAGACATATTGAGTCGTCCTAGTTGAAGGGGTCTAGCTGGTGAAATCTTGCTAGGCAACCACATAGATTTGACTGTGCCACCATGGCATGTCACAGGCAGTAGAGTGAACACTGCTGCAAATGCTTCTAGGCAGATAATCCTAAAACAGGATCACTGAATCCTCTCTCTATTCCTGTGTGCCTCTGGGAGCAAGAAAATGCCCAAATACCCCAGCCTCTTCTTCCTTACCCCTCTTGGCTAAGGAAAGCATGAACCTCTGAGAAAGAAATCTAAGACAGGACAGTTGACATAATATAGCAGTAGCTGTCAGTGCTATGTCCCCCCACCAAATTCACTGTATCCCGGGGAAAATACTTGCAGAGGAAATGAATATATGGTATTCTCTGGATCTCATGAACCAAAGACCTCACTCTTTTTTTTTTATATTGAATGGTAACTATGTACATTAATGCACTTCTGGGGTACAGTGTGGTGTTTTCACACACAATCTGAAACACTTCCATCAAATTGGTTGACATAGCCTTCATGTCATTTTCTTAGTTATTATTTTAAAACATTCACATTCTGCTCTTAGAAAGATTCACTT